>PVKP010000217.1:0-237051 GCA_004027715.1 Plecturocebus donacophilus
CTTTTCCACAGTTACTATTGGAGTATCATTGTCCTCCTCTCAGAAAGTGATAGAAGTGATAGAGAGAAAATCAACAAGGTTATCTGAATCCAATCAACCACTGGGTTCTAAATCATAGCCCATAAAATAAAAATAAACATACTTCAAATAATGGAGTACACATAGAGTACCTGCTATAACCATAACAAAATCAAACAGAAGACCAATTATAGAAAGATAAAAGAATGTTTCAAACCACTTGAAAATTATATAAAACATTTATCAATAACATGAGACAAAAAGAATATTTTAGGTAAATAAAAGCACATATAACAGAATGAAAGTTAAATACGATATGTACCATATGTGCAATGCATCTGAAGTTTGCTGTGTTATAAATTACCTAATTTATAACACAAAACACTTAATTAAGAATAAAATAACCAAAATCCCTATCTGAAGAAGTGAGGAAAACAAAGAAAAGTACACTGAAAGCAAGTAGAAAAAAGGAATAAAAAAAAAAAAAAGAACTGAAATCAATGAATTTTGAAACAGTTAAAGAAGAGAGAAAAGCAGTCAAATGAGTCTGTTTCCTCAAAAAAAGTCAATAAAATTGATAAATGTCCAGCAAAGGAATAATAAATAAAAAGAGCAAAGAAACAAATCACCAATATCAGAATTGAAAGTGGATAATGTATATCATAAATATCCTGCAGCCGTTAAAAGGTAATACTACAAAACTAGAAAAAAGAAACTTGCACTTATAAATTCAACATCTTAAAACATATAGACCCATTCTTCAATCACAATCAAAGTGCCACAGAGATAAAATACATAATCTGAAGTCTTATTAACATATTGTTATACTATATCCTCCAGAAAAAAATATTAGAAGTGAATACTTTTCAACTCTATACAAGATCAGAATTACCCTGATACTGAAACCAGACAGTATAGTTTTAAAGACACTAAAAATTAATATTGTCTATGAATTTAAACTCAAAATTCTTCAGCAAGTTAATGGCACATCAAACCCAGCAATCTATTAAATGAATTGTATGCCATCATCAAGTGGGATTTATTGCAGATATTCAAAGGTGCTTTAACATTTAGAAATCTATGTAACCTACAGAATTAACAAGCTTAAGAAGAAAAACCAAATGGTCATATCAATTGATACAAAGAATTAACAAAATCTGACACACATTTATGATTAAAATGCTCAGAAATCTGGAGATAGTGCTGCACATTCTTAATTTGTTAGGAAACTTTTCAGAAACCCTACAGCTAATATCATAATAATAAACAACTGAATGCTATCTGCCTAAGATAAAAACATGACCAGGCACAGTAGGAGGCCAAGGTGGTAGATCATTTGAAGCCAAGAGTTCAAGACCAGCCAGGCCAACATGGTGAAAACCCATCTCTACAAAAAAAAAAAAAAAAAAAAAAAAAGAAGAAGAAGAAGAAAAAAAGAAATTAGCTGGATGTGGTGGTGCTCACCTATAATCCCAGATACCTGGGAGGCTGAAGCATGAGAATTGCTTGAAACTGGGAGGCAAAGTTTGCAGTGAGCTGAGATCATACCTGTATTCCAGCCTGTGTGAAAGAGTGAGACTCTACTCAAAAAAAAAAAAATAAAAATAAAGCAATAAATAAAGGATAAAAAACATGAGAAAGATCTCTGCTCCCAGGACTCACTATTATTCACTACTGGGTCCCTTTGTTGTAATAACAAGTTACTGGCCAACAAACTGGGTAATTTATAAATAACAAAAATTTATTTCTCCAGTTCTGGAGGCTGGAAAGTCCAAGATCAAGGCAAAGACATATTAAGTGTTGGCATATTGAGGCATATTAGTGTGCCTTAATTAAGGCATATTAAGGGCTCACTTTATGTTTCAAAGATGGTAGCTTGTTGCTGTGTGCTCACATGGTGGAAGGTAGAAGGGCAAAGGGCTCTTGTTTGTTCCCTCCAGTTCTTTTATAAAAGCATTAATACCATTTATGACCCAGTTCCAACCAAAGGTCCCACCTAATAACATTACCTTGTGGTTTAAGTTCCAACAGAAATTTTGAAGAACACATACATTATGATGCAGCCCATAAAATCTGTGACTGTTTCACCTACAACATACATTCATTCTACTCCAATATCCCCAAAATTGTTTACTTATTCCAGTATTAACTTTAAAGTCTAAGTACAAAATCTGATTTTTTTTTTTTTTTTTTTTTTTTTTTTTTTTGAGACAGAGTTTCACTCTTGTCTCCCAGGCTGCAGTACAATGGCACAATATTGGCTCACTGCAACCTCTGCCTCTCAGGTTCAAGTGATTCTCCTGCCTCAGCCTCCCAAGTAGCTGGGATTGCAGGCATCTGCCACCATGCCCAGCTAATGTTTTTTATTTTTTAGTAGAGACAGGATTTTGCCATGTTGGCCAGGCTGTTCTTGAACTCTTGATCTCAGGTCATCCACTTGCCTCACCCTCCCAAAATGCTGGAATTATAGGCCTGAGCCTCTAAGCCCTTTCCAAAGTCTGATCTTAATATCATCTAAATCAGATATGGGTGAGATTCAAGGTATGATTCATCCTGAGGCAATTTTCCCCTCCATTTATGAGTCTATTCAATTAAAAAAAAATGTTATGTGCTTCCAAGATATGACGGTGGTTTGGGAATAGGATTGACATCCCATGCCCATTCCAAAGGGGAGAAATAGAAAAAAAAAAAATAAAAGGGTAATAGATTTCCAGTAGCTCCAAAATCTAATAAGGCAACTAACATTAAATCTTCAAGTTGAAGAAAAATCTTCTTTGACACTCTGTCTCACTCCCAGACACATTGGTTCAGGGTTTGGGCCCCTGAGGTCTAGGTGATCCTCCCTCCACAACTTCATTGGATGCAGCCCACATGGTAGCTCTCAGAGGTTGAAGTGCTTGTGACTCTCCCAGGCTGGTTTTGAAAACTAGTGGCTCTACCGTTTTGATGTCTCAGAGGCAACTCTGTCTCTAGGACATCTTTAAGCATGCTCTAGTGAAACAGGTCAGGGTCAATGGTTACACTGGCTAAGGTGTTACCCAAGCTTGTCTCACAACCAAGAAAATTAAGGATTGTGGATGCAAAGAATGAGGTTGGAGTAAAAGTTTAATAAGCTAAAGTAAAAAGTCCTCCACAGTGGAGAAGGGGAGCCCAAGTTGGTTGCCATTTTCACAATCAAATTGAATAGCTTTAATGGGAAACTTCTTTCATTTCTGTAGCTGTATGCATAATTTCTTTTATCTGTAAAGTTGTCTGTGCAACTCCCCTTACCTGTGTAGCTATGGGCACACAAATTGCAGTTTCTCTTGTTTATATAACTGTGGATTAGTTTTAGGGAAGTCCCTACCTCCTCCCTGTGCAAGTTCCCACAGAGCTCACCCTGTACATGCCTGAAAAGGGGAGAAAACTTTTTTCTGGGAGCCTGTTAATCACACAAAGAACAAAAGACCTCTATGCTGGACTTTCCACCCTTATCTCACAGATGCAATCTGAGTTTTTCTGATTGTTGTATAGTTGCCTGCAGCTGTGATTTTTCAGGCAGGCTGCCTCTCTGAGGGCTGGCCTTAGCTCTACCTGATTTTTTCTTTTCTTCTCCCTCACTAATAGGGGCTCTCTGGGGTGGCCCCAACCCCATGGCTCTGCTGGTCATTGTCCTAGTGGTGACTCTCTTTGGTGGGCCAAACAGTATAACTCTACTGGGCATTTCCCTAGTGTTGAGTCTTTGCAGCAGCCGAGTCTCTGTGGCAGTTCTATGCCTGGGTCCAGAGGCTCTCCAAGTCTTCCTTTGAAATCGAGATTAAGGTAACCTTGCCTCCACTGCTCTTGCACTCTGTGCACCTGCTGAATTAACACAATGAAGATGCTGCCAAATGTACTACTTATGATTTCTGGATGGACAGTGGCCCAAGTTGCAGCTGAACCCACTTAAGCTACAGCTCGGTGGTGAAGTAGTGCTGCATGACAATTAAGGGAGCAGAAAATTGAGATGATACTGGGCAGTGAGCCCCAAGTTTTCTTGGACACTCTGAGGTCCTCCTTTAAATACATTCTGCCCCTAAATTACTGGCACTCTGGGTCTTGATAGAATTGTCATCTGGAGATTATTCTTCAATTGTCTTGATAAATAGCATCTGGCTTCCTGATAGCTGTATTAATCTTACCAAACATTTGATTGGCCACATCTTTGGAATTATCTCCTGAACACAGGTTTTCATTCTTTATAATCTGGTCAGGCTGGAAATTTTCCAAATCTTTACATTCTGTTTCCCCTTGATTATAAATTCCACCTTAGCTTGTTTCTATCTTATTTCATTTTACTACAAAAAAAAAATCAAGAAAATCTATGAAGCACCTTGAACACTGCTTAGAGATTTCTTCTGCCAAATATCCTTGTTCACCAGTATTTACTTCTACCTCCCACAAAGTTCTAGGTCAAGAACACAATTCAGCCACTCTGTAACCATGATGACTTTTCCCTCAGTTTTCAGTAATATGCTTCCCATTCTATCTAAAGTCTCATCAGAATGGCTTTTACTGTCCATATTTCTACAAACATTCTGTTGAAGGCCACTTACACTATTTTTAAGAAGATTAAGTTTCTCTCTACAGCTCTCCTCTTTTTCTGGGCTCACACCAGAATAGTGCATTGTCATCCACTTTCTAACAGTTGACAGTTACCCAGTTCCTATGCTACTTTCACATATTCAGGTATTTGTTATAACAACCCACTTCTCAGTAGCAATTTCTGTTTTAGTTCATTTGTGCTGCCATTACAAAGTACCACATACTGGGTAATTTATAAATAATAGATATTTATTTCCCACACTTTGGAAGTTGGGACATCCAATAACAATGCACCAATAGATTCTTGGTCTGGTGAGAATTTACTCTCTCCATCCAGGGTGAGATTGCTTGAAGGGTATTAATTTCATTAATAATGAAATAATTAGGTCCTCATGACCTAATTGCCACCCAAAAGCCCTAACTTTTGATACCATCACCATGGGATTTAAGTTCCAATATATGAATTTTGGAGAGACACACATTCAAATTAGAGCAGGCTCTCTTTCTGGCTTGCAGATGGCTGCCTTCTAATTGTGTTCTCATATGGCAGAGAAAGAAAGAACTCGGAATTATTTTTTCTTCTTATAAGGAGACTTCTTCATCTTGGGGATCCTTCCTCATGATTTAATCCAAACCTCAAAATCTCTTAAAAGCCCTACCTTCAAATACTACCATATTAGAGATTATGACTTCAATATCTGAATTTTGGGAAGACAGAAACATTCTATAACATTCTAGAAATATGAAAACATTACAATAGCTATAATTTTGAAAAAAGAGACTAAAGGTAAGAAGAAACACTACTCATCAGTAGTACCATATTTATATTGCTATAGCAATTAAGACTGTGTGGTGTTAACGGAGAGAAAGATACAATATATCAATGAAACAGAATGAAAAGCACCCTGAATAGACTCATACAAACATGTCTAACGATTTTTGACAGCGTGCAAAATAATTAGTGGTGAAAGAGCAGCCTTTCAACTAAAAATGTAGTATTAGAAATCTATAGGACTAAAAATAAACATTAGCATCAACTTCATACATGCACAACAATTTAATGTAATATGGCTCACAGACTTAAACATAAAATACAAACCATAAAAATGAAATAATAGGGAATTTGGGGTCTAAAGTTAGAAAAAAAGTTGTTAAACTTGACATGAAAAGTACAATCCATAAAATAAAAAAAAAAATTGGTGAGCTGAGCCTCATCAAAACTTCCAACTTTTTCTCTGCAAAAGATCCTCTGAGTAAGATGAAAAGACAAGGTGCAAACTGTGAGAAAGTATTTACCAAGTCTGACAATGACTAACATATACAATATATAAAGGACTTCAAAACTCAATAACGAAAAACAGTCATTACAATTAAAAAATGGAAAAAGATATAACACATATTACACTGAGAATACACAGTTGGCAAATAAGTACACGAAAATATGTATAACATCCTTCACCATTAAAGGAATGTAAATTAAAACCAAACTGTAACATTGGTATGGACAGAAGGCAAGGAGATATTAGTGGAAGACAGCAATAGATTTCTCTGTATTTATCATCTTTCAATTTGATTTTTCTTGGATGCCAGACAAGAAACGAGGTACTAAATGGGCACTAAAATGATTAATGCTTAAGCCATCTGCCAATGGCAGAGCTGAAAGAGCACTTTAGCAAGCCCACTGGCGCTTTGGAAACCTCAGGCACCCACCTCTAGATGCTACGGTGGTGCTGGAGCCCAAAAGCACTTGCCACGGCTCCTGTCTCTGCCCATCTGCATGCTCTTCCTCCCATAGGGGTTGGAGAGCACAGTGGCATGCACGTCCTGTGAGGGGGTCAGGGAATGTTCCCATTTCAACACCGCTTCTTAATAAAAGACCAATGAAATCAGTGGAAGCAAAAGAAGAACTTTATTTTCCAAAGCAAATTTCAGATTGCAGACTGGTGAGAAGAAGGCTTCAGTAAAAAATAAACAAAGGGCAACCTGAGGAGTTGAAGGAGAGTCAAGGGAGTGATAAGAGTCTTGATTAGACGACCTTTAAACTCCAAATCACCAGTCTCTCTTAATTGGCTGGCTGCAGGTAGTCTGTTGGTAGTTAGTTGGGAAATTTCCAGCTCCAGTTGTTTTTGACATTGTTTTCTGGAACTGTTTTTTGACTTGGTTGGAGAAAAATAGATTTTGCAACACTTGCCAAGGACACAAAGAATGTGACCACGCCTTCACCTTGACACAGCCCCTTGGTACTGCTTCTAACATCTCAGCCACAGGAAGGTCATTTTGTCTGTCAACTGGGGCATAATTTAACACACTACACAACTATCAGAATGAGTTAAATAAAAAAGAATAGTGAAACCAGTAAATCTCGGAGAGGATGGAAGAGAATAGGTCCTTCAATCATTGCCAATGGGAATATCAAATGGTGCTGCCGCTCTGGAAAACACTTTAATAGTTTGACTGTATTTAAAAACCTAAACATGAAACTACCGTAAGATCTACAAATTTAACTTTTAATGTTATCATAGTAAAAGGGAAACTTATGGTCACATAAAAACTTGTATATAAGTGTTTATAACTCAAAACTGGAACCAACAGAGATGTCCTTCAATGAGTGAATGGCTCAATAAAATGCTCTATGTTAAAACCAGGGGATAGTACTCAGGGATTAAACAAACCATCAATGTAAACTAAAACTTGGATGAATCTCTAAGATTTAAACCAATCAAAAAGCCAAATTTAAATGGCTTTTATTTATTGTGCCGAGACACAGCCTGAGGAGGTCCTGTTGGCATGTGCCCAAGATGGTCAGTGGTACACTTTACTATTACACATTTTAGGGAGACATGACACATCAGTCAATATGTCTAAGATGTACATTGGTCTGGTCTGGAAAGGCAGGGACAACTTGAAGTTGGGGCGTCCAGGTTAGAAGTAGATAAGAAACTAAAGGTTGCATTCTTTTCAGTCATTGATCAGCCTTCCTCTAAATACACAATTTAGTCTGGCTCAGTGAATCTGCATTTTTACATAAACAATAGGGCAAGGGAAGCAATCAGAGACGCATTTGTCTCAGGTGAGCTTCAGAGGGATGACTCTGAGTTCTGTCTGTCCTTTGTCCACAAGGAATTTCCTGTGGGCAAATTGTGAGGGAGCTATGCAGCTTCTTATTTTTGCAGCAATCTTGTTTAGGAATAAAATGAGAAGCAGGTTTGCCTGACATAATTCTTGGTTTGACTTTTCTCATGGCTTAGTGACTTCAGGGTCCCAAGATTTACTTTCCTTTTGCACATTATATGATTTATGTAATATTTTCAAAAAGACTAAATTTTTAAGATGAGAAAATAGTAGGGTGTTCAGTGCTATGAAAGGAGGAGGGAAGGGAGGGATATGTATCTCTGAACAACAGAAGGGATACTTGTTTTAATAAAGTTTTATTCTAACTTAACTGTGGTGCAGGATGCATTAACCTACACTCCTAACACAATTTTATAAAACACATATGCATATACATACTCATTAATGAGTACAAGTAAAACTTGGAAAGTGGCCATGATGATTCTTAAGAACATAAATTTTATGTTGGCTTCACTCATCTCAGATGCTTCATGCTTTTTAAACGTGAGAAATCTTATGAATCTTCTTTCATGAGTAAGAATGAACATAAGAGATATTTGTAGCTTATAATTTCTATTGTACATAACTTGTACTATAGAAGTATTCTCCACTGTGCCTGTTTTAACTACAGTGTATAAGATACATCAATTACTGAATAAATAAGTGAATGGATACTTGGTGAGCTAAATGATACCAAATTAAAAAAAAACTCTAATGTATACATAATTTATGTTTCCCCATTGACTATCCTGGTTAGAAAATTTAGTATTACAAATGTTTGCACTTTAAGATTTCTTCTTTATTTTTTGTTTTTGCATATTATCCATATTAATTCTGAAATGCATTGCTACCATCAAATAACCATTTAGCCAGATTTCTTACATTTTTAAAGAAATTAAATTATTGTATTATTAACATCTTAGCACAATATGAATCATTCCTTTATTTTTTCATGAGCAATGATTGAATGGAACAAACAATGAACTAATGGTGTAAAAATAACAAAGGCATTAATCACATGTAATCTACATAATGCAAATATTTATTTTCATAATACCAAAACAGAAGAGATGAATAAGTTATAACAATCAAAACAATTGGTTATGCTGTGATGATATATTTTGTTGGAATATTGGAAAACAGGAATATTTATGTAACATGTTTGAAGTAATTTATTCATATCTTTTTAAAAAGGGGTCTTATCTTAATAGATTGCTTGGTAAAACTAAGCAGGAACTGACAATAACACATAAATAAAAGAATGCTAAGTGATAATTAATAAATGTTCAAATAATTGTCTGCTTCTGAAAAGAGCTACTCAACCAAGAATTGGCAATAATTCAAATCTCAGTTCTGGCAATTAGGTGAAATTTTATTTACTTATTTAGAAATCCCTAACAAAAATCCAATCAAATGTGAAAAGAGTCCACTGTATTGAATACCACTGTATTGAATGATTAGCTACATGCCTGAAAAAAGGTTTTGTGTCATATGCTCATTGAAAATTCTCTTAAAGAAACATTAGGAAAAAAGAAAATCAATGTGTTAAACAAATGAACATCTGTACCTGACTGTTGTAGCAGTAAAGTCTCTATTGATATCTCTTTGACTTTATTGTTATAATATATTTATGTATGATTCTAATCTTGCTAATAGATGGCATTACCACTCTTGGAGGGAAACATTATCCTTTTCTCCTCCATTCAATTTGATAAAAACCCAAGAAACAAGTGGCTAAAATATGCAGCAGATATGAAAGTAGAGAGCCACACACCAGGAGACAGTAACCTCAAGTTACAGTGATGACTACTCAATCATTATGAAGCCCCTCAAACTTCTATTATTATTATATTTTAAAGGTCACTGGAAACATTTATTCATTTAAGTTAGAAAAAGATTGCAAATGTTACAGTAAAATTTTTCTGTGGGAAAAATTGAAATGATACCTACTAAATTTTATAGCAACTTTTTTTTGTCTTACTCAACTCTTAACAAAATGCAGTACTAAACAAGGAATTTAGCCTATTATTAGTGCCAAGAAGAAATTCATACAGACATATTGTGACTAAATATGCAATCATATAAATAATAAGCTGAAATAAAATATAATATTTTATAAGGGACAAAAGGGCAACTGATTAACAGATTTGCAATATGTCATCAGGGAAAAATAATATGAAAAACTATGGATATGGAAGTATACACAACATTCAGTGTTTTTAAAGCAAATGTCCCATGTAAAATATCTTTCTATGTATTAATGTAAAATTGCTATTAAACTTATTTATGGCTATTATAAATAAATGACTATAAAGTCAGTTTGTAATATATAATTAATTAGTCAGAGAAGATACATAATTAAATTGTTAACATATGAAAGGGACAAACCTACAGTTATAAATTTGAAGTACTCTTTTCACAAATGTTATTTTGTGGAACTTCAAAAATATGTTAAGGTATTAAAATAAGCTACATAAAATTGTTATTGTTACATAATTTGGCCATTATTCATATTCTGTAGTTCAGATGCTATGGATTGGGTGATTCTAAAATACTTTTATCCCTTTAAATATTACTATTGAATTAAATATTATAAAAATAATGACTAACAAGTTTGTGTATATGTATGTATATACATACGTATATAGGTATACATACAAATATATATACACACATAAAGTGTTTAATAATAATTTGGACATCTTGCCTATAGTTTTCAAATTGAAAAGAGGAATTGTTTACAAATGAAAGCATAAAAATGTAGTATGCAATATTTTTCTGAAAATGCAGAGTATCAGATTATAATAGGGTAAATGAAAAATAAGATATTGAGGTTCAAAGTAATCTCCAAACAAAAGCAAGTGACACATGAATGCCTGACCTTATGCATTGAGTAGTTTGTAAAGTTAAAGTTAAGCTTTCATTATTATTTTTGTTATGATTAGTAAACTTGGTGAGTAAACAGAATTATTCCATTCTCAACTTTTTCTTGGTGGTACAGTCATGGAAACCTAAAAATATAAAGTATGTAACTTTTGTGCTA
The DNA here is from genome assembly GCA_004027715.1 of Plecturocebus donacophilus. Lineage (NCBI taxonomy): Eukaryota > Metazoa > Chordata > Mammalia > Primates > Pitheciidae > Plecturocebus > Plecturocebus donacophilus. The sequence continues at coordinate 10,736 of PVKP010000217.1, forward strand.
AAATGAGTTCACATTATAAAATAAACTAGAAAATTCTTTTGTGTCATTTAAACACCTGGGTTTCTTAATGTCCATTTAAAATACATTATTTATTTTTTTGGTTTTTCAAAAATATATTAAAGAAGATAAAAAAATTCATATTGGAAATATTTAAAATATATACACATTTTATATTTACTTTTAAAAGGGAATACTGCTTAAGTAAATCTGTAATCTGTATAATCAGTTGAGCAGTGGAACTTTTAATAGAAAGGGGTCCTGATCCAAACTGCAAGAGAAGGATTTTGGATCTCAAGCAAGAAAGAATTTGGGGCAAGTCCATAGAATAAAGTGAAAGCAAGTTTATTAAGAAGGTAAAGGGAAAAAAAGGATGGCTACTCCAAAGGCAGAACAGTTCCCAGGGCTGCTGGTTGCCTATTTTTAGAATTATTTCCTGATTATATGCTAAACAAAAGATAGTGTGATCTCAGCTCGCTGCAACCTCAGCCTCTTGAGTTCAAAGGATTCTCCTGTCTCAATCTCCAGAGTAGCTGGGATTACAGGCATGTGCCACCATGCACAGCTAATTTTTGTATTTTTAGTAGATACAGTGTTTTACTGTTGGCAGGCTGGTCTCGAACCCGTGACCTCAGGTGATGCATCCCACCACCCCTTGACCTCCCAGAATGCTGGGATTGTAGGCATGAGCCACTGCACCCAGCCTGTTCATAAATTTTCCAGGAAAAGGGTAGCCAGTTCCTGGAACTGTGGGTTCTTTCTCTTTCTAGACCATATGGCTTAACTTCCTGACATGGCCATGGCATATGTAATCTGTCCTTGTGTTGGTGAGAGTGTCTCTTAGCATGAATTGATGGTTTTAGCCAGCTTCTTTACTGCAACCTGTTTTATCAGCAAGATCTTTATGACCAGTATCTTGTGCAGATCTCCTATTAATCCTCTGACTTAGAATGCCTAACCTACTAGGCTAGGTCTCAGTCTCATTTTACCCAGCCCCTATTCAAGATGGAGTTGCTCTGGTTCAAATGCCTCTGACGAAACACCATTCAATGTGGTTAGCTCATACCAAATTCATATTATGAAATTATCCTTTTAACTTCTCAGCCTCTATAATTGTCTAAGTTTATGCCCCATAAAAATCTCTTTCAATATACCTATATCTTCTTGTTCTGTTTTTCTGTGGTGCTGTTATACAGAAAGTGATGAGAAAACATAGAATTTTGTATAGCATCAAATATTTTCTAACTCCAGAAAGTAAGAGACAATGGAGAAATGTTGCAAAGTGATACCCTGTTTTCACATTATTGATTGTGAGTTAAAGAGAACAAAGATATCCTCAATTCTAAAAAATAATGAAAAGTTTCCAAAATCTTTTAACCCCCATACTCTCTTTCTCAGAAATTTACCAAAGTATATGTTTTCACATAACTAAGGAACACATTAAAGAAAATGCATTACAGGAAATGTGAAACTAACGCTGAAATGAAGAAACTAGAATTCCCAGTGGAATGGTAAAAGAAAGTGTCAGTATGACAGAATTGCAAAAAACCTTGAGAGCAGCAGTGGATTTGAACAGGAAAACCGATTGACCCTAATACAAAAACCAAAAAACAAACAGACAAATACAAAAAAGGGAGGCCATAATGAGAAGAAGAAAAAATGACAGACCAATACATCTCATTAACATAAACATAAAAATATTTAAATAAATGTAAAAAAAGTATACATTCCATGACTAAATTATAGTCTGCTCATGTAAAACTGTTCATAATTATTTAAACTAATTTATATATATCTTGAATTAAGAGTACGATGCTTCATACTACAGGTAACCTATTTTAATATATTGCCCAATTCTGCCTTCTGTCTTTTGTAAAACCATTGCCCTTTATTTTAATCATTTAGATGCTGTAATAACCAACTATATCTTCATTTTATTGCTTTTAAATAATTACCTTTTAGACCAAATACAAATAAGGAAAATAAAAGATTGTGTTTTATTTTCATTTATTCCTTGTAGGCCCTTTTTCTCTCTTTTTGTAGAACTGATTTTCTGATATAGTACTTGTTTTCTGCCTGAAAAACTTAATATTTCTTGAAGAGAGGATTGCCTGGTGATGCATTTCTTGTTTTTGTTTGATTAAGTGTTCATACCCTCTTCTATCTTGAGGAATTTTTGTGGATACTGAATTATGATTTTTTTTTTAATTCAACACTTTAAATTATTTACTCCATTGTCTTCTTACTTGCATAGTTTTTGACAAGAAGTCTGCCATAATTCTTAGACTTGTTTCCAAGTGATAGCACTTCCTCCTGCTACCAATTTCTTTTAACTTTTTCTCTGTCATTGGTTTTCCGAAGTTGGAAAACAATATGGTTAAATGCATGCATATGTGTGTGTGTTTGCTATCTTACTTGATGTCATTTTAATCTCCTTAATCTCTGGTTTGATGTCTCTCATTAAATGTGAAGAATTATTGGTCATTATTATTTCTGATATTTCTTCTGCATTGTTCTTCTCATTTTGGTATTCCAGCTATGCAGCTGTTATGCCTTTACATATTATTACACAGCTTTCCAATAATCTGTTGTTTATTCATTTGTTTTATCTGTTTCATTTCAGCTTAGGTAGTGTCTGTTAACCTATTGTCAACTCCACTCATTCTTTCTTTGGCCATTTCCAAACTACTAGTGAATCTATTAAAAAAGAAAAAAAAAACTTACTTTTTGTACAATTTCCTTTTTATTCTTTCTTGCAGTTTTGATCATCCATTTGTTTTTGTATATTTGTAATTTTCCCTATACTACCACTGACATATTAATCATGGTTATTTTAAATACCCTGTCTGATCATTTGAACGTCTGTGTCATATCTAAGTCTGGATTTTGACACTTCATTTTATTTTTTAGGTGTTTTTGTGTTTGCTGGTTTATTTTGCCTTTTGATATGTCTCATAATTTTTTTGTTGTTAAAAGCTGTACTTCTTGTTTTAGGTTTAGAAACTGAGTTAAATAGGCCTTTGTTGTGAGTATTAATGTTTCTACAGCTAGAAGTTGTGTTATATTTATTTTTTAATGTAGCTATAGGAGCCAGAGGCTATAAATTCTTCTAATGTATTTGTTTTTGTGTCCTCTCCTTGGCCATATGTAAGTATTCCTTTTGAAATAAAGCTTGTGCCCCACTTCTTTGTAGCTGTAATCCACTCCAATTGTTCTGGAGCACTTTTGATGTGATTAACAGAGCACTTCATACGAGTGATATTTGAAAGCAAGTAGTTCATAATCTTCAAATTGTATCTAATTTTTTAAGTTAGCCTGTATTAAAGGGCTTTGGCCTTCTGTGTTTCTCCAGTAGTATAGACTAATTCCCCCCCTACAGCCTTACTTTGTTCCCTGGCTGATGTGTTTTCAATTATTTTTAAAAATCTTATTATTGCTGACTATGTCCCTCTCCCCTACCCCTTAGAGGAGATGGGAGACTAGAAAAGACAGGAGAAGGAGAAACTCCCTTTCCCCAGCTGAGATGAAATGCTGTATAATTCATTGTTTTATAGGGAAAACAAGTCTATTAAAGTAATATACTCCGGGTGTATTTCATAAAGATTATTTTCCCGTTTTTACTGCCAGACTCACTACAGAGATCTTACCATCTCTGATAATCTGATGGGTTTTCTCAAGGTAAAGCCTATGGAAGTGTAGGGACCTCCTTACACTTATACTGCTTATCCTCAGAAGTTTCTCACTGTCATGTAAATTCCCAGTTAGCCCCCAGTAATTCAACAAATTAACTGCTTAATTATTTTTACCAGTTTTGTGGCTCTAGCAGATTATTCTCAGGGTCAACCTATATCATCTGTGTCTCTCTGAGTATGACTATGTGACCAGACTTCAGAGTGGCACTTTGTCCTCCAACCTGGGTCCTCTGATGGGTCCAAGAAAAGTCATTGATTTTGTTTGTTCAGTTTTTTTGTGTCATTATATTTAATATTGACTTTGAAGCTATTTAAATGTCAGAGATGAAACCAGAAGTTTCCTATATTGATATTCTTAAAATTTTAATATCTGTACCTAGCAAAATTATACAAAGAATTACTTTGTTTCATATTTTGTTAAATGTTGTTATGAAATATAATACATTTTATGTTTATTTTCTTTAAATGCTATAACTATTAGATAATACAATAAACTTGGGAAAAACCCATTAAGGTGAATGCAATTGCCTGTACAATTTTTTTAATTATTTTTTTCTGTGAAAATTAATTACCATGCATATGTATAGTGGAACCATGAGAGAAGTCTGCTGCAGGGACAAAGCCTTCATGGAGAACCATTACTAGAGCAGTGCAGCGGGCAACTGTGGGATTGAAGTCCCTGTACAAAGTCCCCACTGGGGCACTGACTAGTGGAGCTATGAGAAGAGGGCCACCATCTCCCAGATTCTAAAATGGTAGATCCACGGACAGCTTGCATTGGGTTCCTGGAAAAGCTGAAGACACTTAACACTAGCCCGTGAAAGCAGCTTGAGGAGCTGTATGCTGCAGAGCCACAGGGGCAGAGCTGCTGAAGGACTTGGGAGCCCACCTCTTGAATCAGCATGCCCTGGATGCAAAACAGAGTCAAAGGAGATTATTCCGGAGCTTTATGATTTAATGCATTTCTCTGCTGGGTTTTGGACTTGTATGAGGCCTGTAGCCCCTTTGTTTTGGCTGATTTCTCCCCATTGGAATGGAAACGTTTATCCACCTCCTGTATTTCAATGGCATCTTGGAAGTAATTAACGTTTTTTATTTTAGAGGAATCAGTGGAAGGGACTTGCCTTGTCTCAGATGAGGCATTGGACATGGACTTTTGAGTTAATGCTGAAATGAATTAAGACCGTGGAATTATTGAGCAGGTATGATTGCATTTTGCAATTTGATAAGGACATGAGATTTGCAAGGGGACAAGGGCAGATTAATATGGTTTGGCTCTATGTCTCCACCCCAGTCTCTTGTTGAATTGTAATCCCCATGTGTTGAAGGAGGGGCCAGGTGGGAAGTGATTGGATTATGGGACAGATTTCCCCATGCTCTTCCTGTGATAGTGATTGAGTTCTCATGAAATCTAATGGTTTATAAGTGTGTGGCTCCTCTCTTCACTCTGTTTCTCTCTCTCTCCCTTAACCATGAGAAGACATGCCTTGCTCCTCCTTGTCTTCTGCCATGATTGTAATTGTCCTGAGAACCCCAAGTCGTGCTTCCTGTTAAGCCTGCAGAACTGTGAGTCAACTAAACGTATTTTCTTTATAAATTGAACAGTTTCAGGTAGTTTTTTATAGCATTGTGAAAATAAACTAATACAATAACTTTCCTCACAGTCTTTCTAATATCTTTTGAATATTGATAAGTGGCTTATATACTAATAATGTTTCTGATTTATAAAAGTTATTTATTTTATAAAACATTTTGTTTCATATCTCTAGAAAAACATTTTAAGAGCTAACTCATTGGATCAAGTGTCCCAAGAAGCTTCCACTGTCAAGATCTCCCAAATAAGAGATTCAGTTTGGAAGATCTTGGAACAGTAATACATACCCTTGCCTAGATCAATCACTGAGTTTTCTGAATACTATCTAAGTTCAATAGGTGGTGATAAATACACCAAATAAATGTGTTCTAATTATTTTAAATTATGTATACTAATATTGTAAAAGTTTCATTTTTCTGGAGCTCTACAAGAGCTCAGCGTTATATTTTGTATATACTGTAGGAAGCATAACGCTGTAAAAAATAAACTGTATGGATCTTGTGTCAAAAAAAACATAGAAATAAGTATAAACTCTAATACTGTTACCACAATTATGAAGCAATTTGCTTCTTCTACATGAACATCTCTCTTTACGTTGAAAATTATGATAACAACATAACCTCTTTTACGCTTTTGAGAGAATCCTGCTGGATATCATATGGAAAAGTCCCCATGTGGTACTTAGTACAAAGCAGTTGTTAAAATAAATGGGCCATTATATCTTACTTTTGATTTGAGAATGAAAATTCAAGATTATAAAAAATGATCAGGCAGTCTGACCAACATCGTAAAACCCCATCTCTACTAAAAATACAAAAAATTAGCCAGGTGTATTGGTATGTGCCTGTAATCCCAGCTACTCTGGAGGCTGAGACAGGAGAATTGTGTGAACTCTGGAGGCAGAGGTTGCAGTGAGCGAGATCAAGCCCTTCCACTCCAGCCTGGGTTAAGTGTGGGACCTCATCTCAAAAAAAAAGAAAGAAAAAAGAAAATGATCAGAATATATCATAGCTCAAAATGTTTCAGATAAATCTCCCTCTTTATTCTGCTTCAAAATTCACCTCTTTTTTTTCTGTATGCTAAAACATGTCACCTATTCTGCACTTGCATTGTAATCTGATCAGAACAATGATTATCAACTGGAGAGGCTCATTTTCACCAACCCTAGTTCCAAAGACACACAGGGCAAGTCACCTTAATTATAAAGGAATAGGCTCTCCAAGGCAGCTTTAAATAATTGCTATAATTATACCCCCTAAGAACTTCCTTGTTCTTTATACTCAGACTGATGATATAAAATACGTTTTTTATTTTTAAACTCTGGAAGTTTTCTAGAAACAGGAGTGGGAAAAAAAATACACTGCCATTCCTTCTTTCTTCTCCTGCAGGGTTGTTTTATCTGTTAAAACTTTTAACTAAGACACAAATATAAAAGTATATCACTCTCAGAAAGACCAGAGCAAACTTCCCTTGGACAGAATGTGAGGGACTGTTGATAACTTATTTTTCAGGAAAAGAATCATTATAATCCTACTATGTTTCATACCTTGGGGCAAATATGTACATAAATTTTCCTTTAACAATTCAGTTTTGAGCAGAACTCCTGACACACCTCAAATATTTTCTCGGACTCTTGATACATAAATCTGCCAAAGTAATACTTTGTCTACTAAAAATGCTTGGAAAAGATTCTTCAAAATCTCATTACAGTTTTGAAGCCTCAGACTACTATAATTGCCAAAGGCAAATAAATGAAAATTGACTTGTTATTTAGCACTAAACAGCCTTACTCAAATAGTGTTGTCATTGGCAAAGATTTCAAGCTACTTCAATATCCCCTTTTTAATTTCATTCTCAATATCCAATGCTCATTTATATCCACATGCAATTATATTTCCTCCTGCATAAAATATATAATCACACCACCAGCTGGCTTTAACCCACCAACTTATTCCCCTCAAGAGTGGAAATAATTTGGAACTATAAAAATTGTTATTACAAATTAGTTCTTTCCTACTCTAGAATATTATCTAATCAGCCAAAGATAGAAGTGTGATATTCTCAGACTGAATAGCATTTTTATTCAAAATATCTAAGATATGCATAACAATATATTGGAAAGGAAAGAAGTTAATCTTTCTGTAAAGTGATTAAAATCACAAATAGTACTCTACTCATCTTCAAGTACTCAAAACCCATCACCATATTTGGCAGTTGTAACTACTCATTAATTTTTTTAAGTTATTTAGCTGGAAATGAAAAGATCTCTTACATTTCAGCTTGCCTCTCTTGTGTCCATATAATGTTTGTTTAATGGATTATACATTTTATTGCATTATATTTAATATACAATTGACTGTTTAATCTTTAGTATCCTTTGTAATCATGAAAGCCTCTGTATCTTAAGATTTTCAACTGTAGGACCTGAATTTGCCTGTGCTTTTTCATAACAGTGGTACTCCTTATTTTTCTTTAATTTATTTTGTTTAACATATTTTTAGATCTCCATGTAGTCTCAAAATTTATTTGATAATTTAAAAATGTATCATGTTTATAAAACATACTAGTAAAATAGTACTAAATAATGGCTAAAAACCTGAGATTGAAACCAGAATTCAAGGCAGACTACTTTTGCTATTTGCTATGTAAGTAGTGACATTGGATAACATTTAAACTAATTATAGTCTCTTCTTTGTTAGTAGTTGTGAAGATTAAGTGGGATAATAAGTAATAATTCAGATGCTTTTTAAACATCTCTACATTTATATAAGTGATTTTGTATTACTTGAATTTATTAATTGCATTTCCATTTCATGTATAATTATTAAGTATTTTATGTTAGGGCATTTTCAAGACATTGAGGAAACTGAAAAGTTATTAAATATGTTGCCTTAAATGCCTTAAAAGCTAATCTTCTTGTCAATAATACAATATTTGGATGGATATATACAATGAGCGTATTAATCAAGAAATTAACAAGATGACTTTTGATCATGATAACTGTTACGAACATTTAATACCATACTATAGTCATGAAGCAGAATTCAAGGAAGATATCACTGAGGAGGTAAATTTTGAGCTGAGATCTAAAAATCTGAAAGACATCACACACTAAGTGTATTACAGAAGCTAGTTACAGGATTGCAACTTGTAGACTGTTTCCAAACAGTAAGATGCAACAAACTTCGGGCTTATATCATTTGTTTCCCGTCTCTCAGGAATCATTACCTTGTGTGTTATCCAATATGGGAAATACATTTATAATTTTTCTGTTAAGGTGAAAGGTATACTCAGCTCCTTTCTGTTTTGAATTCTCATTTATATGAAAGAACTTTTTTATTTTGAGATTATTTCCAAATTACAGAAGGGTTAAAAATAGCACAAAAATTCCCACATGTCTTTTACCAAGAACTACTAATTAAGTAACTATACCCTTTACCCAGAATCAGATATTATTACCATTTTATAATTTTTGTGTCTTATTTTCCCTTTACACATCCACACACTCACACACTTCTGAATCAATAAAGAATAATTTATATCCTTCATTACCCTTTACCACTACTTCACAACAATATTTCTAAGCAAAAAGACACTCTCATTCACAACATCTCCAAAGGTTTCAACTTCAAGATATGTAATATTGATACAATATTATCATCTAGTATACAGTCCATATTCTAGTTTCATGTGGTGCACAATAATATATTGTATAGCCATAGTTTTTTGATCCAGAATTCAATCCAGAATAATTCATAACATTTAATTAACTTGTCACTTGTTTTCTTTTATCTGGAAAAATGTATATCTTTCTTTCTCTTTCATGGTCAACAATTTCCAGGATGGGTGATGTTTTGTAGTATGACCCTCCACCTAGATTTGCTTGCTGTTTTAACATGATTAAATTGAAGTAATCTATATGTGACAGAAATATTACGTAAGTGGCATTTCATCTTTCTCAATGAATTATGCTGGGAAACACATAATATCTATTTATCACACTATTGCTGGTGTTAATTTTGATCACTTAGTTGAGGTGATGTTTACCAAAATACTCCACTTAAAAGTTATACTTTCCCCCTCTGTATTTAATTATAATATTTTATTAGGAAGCTAATTTGAAATTCTGCAAATACGTTCTCCATTCTTTCACCCAATATTTTAGCATCAATTGATTATTCTTGCTTGAGTCTTTTGTTTTTACTAATTTTATTGATTTGCAAATCCTAGCATTTTTCTACATTCATTAGTTGTCATTCTACTGTATATTTTGCTGTTTCTCTCCTTCCTTCATTTCTTCCTTTCTATTTTTATGCTTTCTTTTTTATTTTCTATAATTGCAGACTGTGTTATTTTACTTTAGATAATTGCAAACATATGTTATCCAGTGAAACATAATACTTCATGTCATTCTTTTGATGTTCAAAATGTGCCAGAATTGTCTAGTCCTTTCAAGATGGCTTCTTTTTTTAAATGGTCTCCTTTTTTTATCATTTTATTATTTTATGACACTAGATATTACAGTTTCACCTAGTACTTTTCTTGTCATAGTCCAAGAATCGTCTATTTCCCCATGGTCTCTAATTTCTTGTGGTAAAATCAAAGTCAAAATGCAAGGGGTTCTCATTACTAAGGGAATGCCATAGTTTCTAGGCCAAATTAGAAAGAAAAAGGAAACAAAAAATGACTTTTTATTTTGTATGTTTACAGTTTTTCTTGTTTTGTTTTTGCTTTACATACATGAATGATAGAGATGTCATTTATTATATAAAGATGATTTGAGTAGGTAAATGTTCTTTTGATAGCTTTGTTTAGCTATATAGATAAAGATAGCAGGAAATCAGTCAGATGTAAACATTTGAAGTTAGTGGAAATGTTAGAATCAAGTAATACATTTTAGATTTAATGACATATACATGGTATTTAAGGGCATGATATTGAATGAGATTACTTAGAAAGTATATACCCAAAGGATTACAAATCATTCTATTATAAAAACGTGCACACGTATGTTTGTTACAGTGCTGTTTACCATAGCAAAGACCTGGAACCAACCCAAATGCCCACCAGTGATAGATTGGACAAAGAAAATGTGGCACATATACATTATGGAATACTATGCAGCCATAAAAAATGACTAGTTAGTGTCCTTTATAGAGACATGGATGAATCTAGAAATCATCATTATCAGCAAACTGACACAAGAGCAGAAAACCAAACACCACGTGTTTTCACTCATAGGTCGGTGATGAACAATGAGAACACTTGGGCACAGGGAAGAGAACAGCACTCACTGGCTTGGGAGAGGGGATGGGGTGGGGAAGGGAGGATGAGGAGGGATAATACCAGGAGAAATGTTTGATTTAGACGACAGGGTGTGGGGGGTGGGCAAGATGGAGACAGCAAACCACCATGGCATGTATATACCTATGCAACAATCCTGCAGGATGCAGGATGTGCACATGTGCCCCAGAGCCAAAAGTAAAATTAAAAAAAAAAAAAAAGAAAACGAAAATGCATATAGAAATAAAAGAGAAGCAGTGCTAAGATACTCTAATAATTAGAAATTGAAGAGACCACAGTCAACATCCTCGTGACATCATCTTTTATACTTCTCCCTCTCCTTTACCTTCAATCAAATTGGTATTTTTGTTTTTCTTGAACATAGCATGCAGCCTTGGAACAGGGTTTTAATATTTCCAGAACTTTCTATCTGAAAGATATTTAAACCAAATCTCATTTTTCATTCATCCTCAACTGTACATCTTTGAGCAATTGTCATTTTCTCTCTAAAGGCATCTCTAACTTACATAATGTGTCAATCCTTACTCCTCGTTCTTGATTATTTTCTATTATTTCCCTTATCATCATCCAATTTACTACGTAATTGAGATTTTTTTTAGTTTCTCTCTTCCTTGAATGTAAGCCAATCAGGATAGAGAACTTCCTATTTTTGTTTATTGCCATATTACCAGTACCTTAAAAAGCATGTATTATATAATTATTGTGCAATAAGTGTTTGAATAAATGATATATAGATCTCAAACCAATTGTTAAAACAAAACCATATAAAAAAAGTATCTCTGTTGTTATCATCGAAACATTTCCCCAAATTTTTAATGTTAGTAGAACAAAAATCTTTTTGTATTTAATATTATTTTCATGTCAGCAGTCTAACTTCTTAAGAGCCGCTAAAAGTGAAACCGTCTTTAAAAATCTGTTTCAGTTTTTAAATTTCTAAGATATAGAACTAATTACCTTAATTATGTTAATTTTTATAATGTTTCAGAAAGAGTCTCGCTCTGTCACCCAGGTTGGAGTGCAGTGGCGTGATCTTGGCTTATGGCAACCTCTGTTTCCCAGGTTCAAGAGATTCTCCTGACATATTGGTCTTTTATTAACATGAACTTATTTTTAGCATTTTTCTATTTTAAAGTAAAAAGTATTCAAAAGGGAAATTTTCAAGTGACAAAGAACTTTCTTTAAATTAGTGATCAAACTATAGGAGTGCAAATTTTTAAATGTTTTTTTTTTACAGGAATCAGATCATATATCTACTTCAAACTTAATTTGCTCTTTGCTTAGCTATTTTTTTTATTAAGGTTCATATTTACAGACAAGAAGAGCATGCCATGATTGAAATTATTTAAACACTTTTCAAGGAAAATTGTTTCATTAATATTTTAATATTTACCTTCAAATAATGCCTCAACACATTACCATGAAATTTAATTTTATGAGTTAAATAGAGATACAATTTGACATTTAATGCTCACATTGAACTTATATCTTGTTCACATAGAGAACTATACACCTTATATATTATATTGCAAAAACATTAACAATGGAAACGTATTCAAGTTGCTTAAAATAGTCACACTAACCTGAATTTTTATTAATATGTCAAATGAAATGAAACTGGCCCAAATACAATTTAAAATATATCTTTAGTCTTACATTTTATGTATCACAGAATGGTGCAGTAAAGTATGAAAAATATATTGAGTTGCTATCTAGGTGACTAGAATAATTAAATAGTCCTGTGTCCTAAATAATGCAACTGTTCTGAAAGCATATTTATTTTTTATTAGTGTCACATTTCTGTGTAATATTTAAATTTCTTTGAAACCCAAAGTAATTGATTTAAAGCATATCCTAATTATAAATATAAAATTGAACAATGTCAAGGGGTAATTTAAAAATTTAGAACAGATTTTAAATAACAATTTTAGATATTAACAGAAATGTGGAATCGGTTACCTTTAATATTGAGCTTTTAATTTTACGTATTTTTGCTTGAGTTCAAAGTAGAAAATATGATGGAAGGGTCACAGGATCTTTAGGGTGTCACTTTTCCAGCTCAGAACCAGCCACTTTTCTGTCTGTGGCTGGTAGCACCTTTGCCTGACTTCTGTTCAGGTCACTGGGCTGGTTCCATCCACATGGTTCTGCAGGCTGTGCTTGGCTCATGCTAGTAGCTCAGATCCCATGCCTGCCAAGGGTGAGCAAGGCATAGAGCAGTGAGGGGTGTGTAAGCCAGTGTGGGTTCTGGCCACTTCTCACCGCCAGGTGTGCCAGCTGTGGCATTGAGTGGGCATCTCTAGGCCCTGGCAGAGGTGCCAGCTCGTAGTGAGGCTGTGGCTGGACCAGGTGTATTAAAAATAGCTTCCACTGTGGGTACCAGGCAGCTTGGAGACACCAGGAACTGCAGAGCCCCAAAGAGTGTCACAGCACTGGCTTGGGGAGCATCTAGGTCTAGGCTTCCAAAAGGGCTGCAGCTCTTCTCTCCATTTCTCTTCTCTCCTTTTAGTGATGAGTAGGGAGCATGTTTCATCCCTGTTTGTGTTACAGCTCTTTCAGTCCCATCATTTGGCAGGTCCTGAGTTTTTGTTCAATGTCCAGGAAGAATGAATGGAAAACTGGAAGGTGAGCATGACAGAGAGAAGCTTCACTGAGCAACAAAACAGCTCACCAGAGATCCAAAGTGGGTAGCTCCTTTTTGCAGCTGGTAGTACTGATGTCTGTGTGAGTCTGGCTAAGGCTGGGGTTTTTGTAGGCTCAGAAGGGAGGAACTGAGTGCTGATTGATCAATAGGTGGCCATGGGTGAGCCAAAAAAAAAAGCACCATAAGTTCTCACTTCAAGCCACAGACTCCACCTGGAACTGGTAGCCCATCCCTGGCTTGAAGGTGAGGTTTCAACAGGGATCCACCCTTTCTGCCCAGGAACCTGTCTGCCTCCCACCACCTGCTTTCAGTCCAAATCAACCACTCTGTTTTCACCGAAGAGAACTTGCAATCCTGTGCCAAGCTGCCATTAGCCCCTTCCAGTCTCCCTCCTGTGCTCCTTGGCACCCAAAATCTGGAAGACACCAAGGCAGTGGTGGGGGATAGTGTCAGTGCTGTCTCGAGTACGTGCACAACTGGCTGGGTTGCAACAGCACTCAGGCTTGACCACAACTTTCCTCCAAAATTACTGCAGGTGCCAAGGGCAAGGGAGAGTGCAGGGAGTAAGAGCAGAGACATCTGAGCCAGCTGGGGGAGAGGGGCTTCCTGGTCCCCAAGAGTGCAGGGATCCTGAGTCTGGAGCTGCAGCTGGATAGTTGCAGCTGTGTCCCAGAGCATAGCTCTTCTGCCCCACCAACTCAGTAGGGGGCAGGGTTCCCACCTGTTCCTGGCTCCCGCTGGCTCCATGGAGGGTGCAGCCCTGGCTGTGCCTCCCCCACTGCAGCTGGCACCCCCACAGTGGCTGCTCCAGATGGGCCACCACTGCCATCAGAGGCACTTCTTTTTAAAATTATATTTAATTTAATAAATAATATTAAACACAAATAGCTAATTTTAGAAATATTGTGTTTTCCATGATGTAGTTACAGAGTGACTATGGAAAATAAATATGTATTACAAACTGAAAGTAAGAAAATCGTGACATAAAATTTTGTTTATTTAGCACATTGCAAACATAAACTAAAAGTCAGAATATGCTTCAGTAAGGCTACCTGTGAATTAAAAAACATAATTATTTATAACAATCTATTATAGTTATTCCTTAAGTCATTCCTGGAAGTGACAATAATTCATGCTCTTAAGCTAATGATTTCATTTTTTTATCACAGATTAATTATAAGCATGTATATTTATAGCCAAGTTAAATATTTTTGACATGTGAAGTAGAACATGGCATCAGTGATGAGACCAAACAGAAATTAAAATACAGCATATTATTTTAAAAGTTGCTGTTTATAAAAATGTCATATTATTGGTATATCATTTGCACATTTTTTCTCAACAAGTCTTACTATGATCATGAAGACAGAGAGCACTGTATCTATAGCAAACAGAAAGATATTTAAGAAAGGAAATTCGAAACAGCTCTTATAAAACAACTAGCACAGCTGAGGAAGAAAAAGCCAAGGAAATCTGCCAGTGACTTTTGGAAGATCAAATTTTTTAGTTAACATGGGAAGTAGCCATTGATTTTCTCAGACTTCTGCAGCACTAGTGAGAGTATTTTGATAGACAGTGTCCACAGTCACTAGAAAACCTTATGTCTGTCACATGCATGTCATGGCCCATGTGATTCTTTGCCACATCCATATGAACAAGAATGACATTTGCTTCTGTTATGCCCTCCAATGCTTTTGTTAATGCCTTGTATTGGTGGAATACAATCTAAAATTCTGCTGACAGGAATTACGAAGAAATGTATGTTCGGGGCTTCTAGTCTCTACTACACTGGGAAAAGCATACACAGAAAACTTATTATTGAGTGGCTAAAAGGCAAAATGAAACAAACTCAAAATATATTTAAAGTTTATACCTTTTAAAACAATTACATGGAACCATAAAGATACTCTACCTAAGCAATACAATCTCCACTGCAGGGTATTAATCAACACACTTAACTATGTAGTCTCTTCAAAGAAACTCAACCGTATCTGAAAAAGAAAGAGTTATAGTCCGTATATATAATTGTCATTAGAGAACCCGTGCTTGTGTTCTTGAGGAAAATCTGAGAATTATCTCTTCTGTGTTATTATTGTCTCTATTTCTATATGCATAGTGATAGCAGAGTTAGAGCTATAGTAGTGTTTTTCATTGTATATATATATATATATATGTTTTATATATATGTGTATATATCTGTTTTTATATATATATGTATATACATGTTGTGTGTGTGTGTATGTGTGTGTGTGTATATATATATATATATATATATTTATTTTTTATGAGACGGAGTCTTGCTCTGTCTCCAGGCTGGAGTGCAGTGGTGTAATCTTGGCTCACTGCAACCTCTGCCTTCTGGGTTCAAGTGGTTCTTCCTCCTGGGACCACAGGTGCTTGCCACCATGCCTGGCTAATTATTTTGTATTTTTAGTAGAGATGGGGTTTCAGCATGTTGGTCAGGATATCTCTTGACCTCGTGATCCACCTGCCTCGGCCTCCCAAAGTTCTGGGATTACAGGCGTGAACCACTGCGCACAGCCAATTTTTTATACTTTTAAGAGGAAAAGTTTTATAAGGCATATGTTAGTTATACTTGTCAACCATTACCTATTTTTAAGTCTTATTTTGTCTTCACTATTCTTGTAAATTGCACTAAATCATATACGAAAACAAGTACGGTATAGGACTCAACATACACATATGTGTATGAGTGTCTATGTGTATGCATTGTATGTATATGCCCATACATCTTATATATAATATAAATATAAATGTGTATTCTCTGTGCTTTGCAGTGTATCCAAACACAGATGAGGTATTTATTAGTATAATTTCACATCTATACTCAAAACTATGTTTGTATTTGTGTAATTTAGTGACAGTTTCATGCATGTTAAAAATAAAAGTCCTTTTCAATTATATATGAGGATGTTCACATAAAATTTTAATTCCTAAAAGCACATGTGTTGCAAATGCTCATTTTTCTGATAGGTTTGTTACTTGGTTAAAATGTGCAAAGTTTTAGTGTGTGGTTGATAACCTAGATTCATATAAAAAATGACATTTCTTGGCAATTCATCATTTTCAAAAAAATACTCATAATCTGAGAATAGCATAGCCTTCTGTGACTTCCATTGGAGTACTTATATTTTAGACACCTTCTTCTCTATACCTGGGGACAATATCCTCTATGATATAGGTCAATTGTTAATGAAAACATGTTTTTTAAAGCATGAGTATCCTGCTGGTTCACAGTGATATCCATTTGGATTAATGAGGCACTCTGGTAGTTTATAGGATGCAGGCTAAACTCACTTGAATTATGTATAAGAAACATCTCTACTTCAACAGTGTTAACTGTTAAAGTACTTCAAATGAACAATTCATTTTAGTCTTGAAGAATAAATCACACTGATTCAGCTAACCTGAATAATTAAAAAATCCTGGAAAAATATGTAAGTTCATTAAATGAGGTACATGCATCTCTACTTTTCATGGAGAATTCTGGTACTTGTAGATCTTTAAAATCACTGAATAAAGACAAAGAAGTTCTCAGAGGAGTAAGAAAATTGTACCAAGGGAATAAAAGACTTACTATATTACTTTTTACCTAGTCTTTGCTGCCAGTCAAGATCACCTGATCTTTGACAAAACTGACAAATGCAAGCAATGAAGAAATCACTCCTTAGAAATGGTGCTGGAATAACTAGGCATATGCAGAAGACTGAAGCTGGATGCCTTCCTTACATTATATACAAAAATGAAATCAAGATGGATTAACAACTTAAATGTACAAGCCAAAACTATAAAATCCCTAGAAGACAACGTAGGCAATACCATCCTGGACATTGGAATGAGTAAAGATTTTATGATGAAGACACCAAAAGCAATCACAACAAAAGCAAAAATTGACAAGTAGGATCAAATTAAATTTAAGAATTTCTACACAGCAAAAGAGACTATCAACAGAGTAAACAACCTACAGAAAGGGAGAAAATATTTGCAAATTATGCATTTGACAAAGGTCTAATATCAAGCATCTGTAAGGAACTTAAACGAATTTACAAGAGAAAAACAAATGATCTCATTAATAAGTAAGCAAAGGTCATGAACAAACAGTTTTCGAAAAAAGACATACATGTGACCAATAAGCATATGAAAAAGGGCTCAATATCACTTATGATTAGAGAATTGCAAATTAAAACCACAATGAGATACATCAGTCAGGACTATTATTATAATACTAAAATGTAAAAAATAGATGCTGCTGAGGTTCCAGAGAAAAGGGAACACTTATACACTGATGGTGGAAGGATTGATTGATTCAACCATTGTGGAAAGCAGTATGTCTATTCCTCAGACAGCTAGGAGCACAACTGCCATTTGACCCAGCAATCCCATTACTGGGTATATACCCAGAGGAATATACACAATTTTCTCATAAAGACACATGCACATGAATGTTCACTGCAGCACTATTCATGGTAGCAAAGACACAGAATCAACCCAAAGTCCATCAATAACAGATTGGATAAAGAAAATGTGGTACATATTCACCATGGAATGCTATGCAGCAATAAAAAGAGCAAGATCATGTCTTTTGTGAGAACATGGATAAAGCTGGGGGCTATTTTCCTTAGCAAACTAACACAGAAACAGATAATCAAATATTGCATGTTCTCATAAGTGGGAGCTAAATGATAAGAATTTATAAACACAAATTAAGGAAACAACAGACACTGCAATCTACTTGAGGGTGGGAATGGGAGGAGGGAGAAAAGCAGAAAAGATAACTATTGGGTAATGGACTTAATTCTTGGATTATGAAATAATCTGTACAACAAAGCTCAATGACATGAGTTTACCTATGTACATACCTTCACAGGTACTCTCAAATCTAAAATAAAATTTAAAAAATAAGAAGTAGATGAGATTACAAAAAAAAGAAGAAGAAAGAATAAAAAAGAGGAAAAAGAGCAACAACAGAGATTTTGCACTTCACATAGTCTAAAATTCTTGAAAGTGCTTGTTTAATTGAAATTCATCTGCTCTGGAAAATGACAACTCTATTTAATTAGATGATTTAAATTCACTTAAAGACTTTACTTCATTGAAAGTTCAAGCTCCAATATGTTCAAAAGCTTAGCTGCTTACTGAAATAAAAAAAACCCCACAAGATATTTATTTTCCCATTATCTTTTAAACAGAAGAAATAAAAAAATGATTAATAACCCTGAGGTATTGAATTAAAGTAAACTTGAAGAAGCAAGGGGAGGAGAAAATGAAATGAAAAATGCTCTGTGCTCCTATAGCTTCCACTTTCAACATGAGAGTGAAAAGAAAAAAAGAAAGAAATAGAATAAAATAAAGCAGAATTACCAAACACAATTACTAGTTTCATTCTAAGTGTGGAGATTGTATTTTTTTTTTTTGAAACAGTCTCACTGTGTTACACAGGCCATAGTGCAGTGTCACAATCCAGGCTCACCACAACCTCAATCTTCTGGGCTCAGGAGATCCTCCCACCTCAGCACTGTTTGTAGCTGGGAATACAGGTGACCATCACCATACCTGGCTAATTTTTGCATTTTTGTAGAGACAGGTTTTGTCATGTTGCTGGGCTAGTCTTGAACACCTGGGTTCATGGGATCCTTCACTTCCCAAAGGGCCATTACAGTAATGAGCCACCGCACTTGGCCTTGTCTACTTAAAAAAAATTAACTTTAAATAACAAATTCAGCCTTAGCAGCAGAGAACTGGAAATCCCTGGCTTAAAAAAATATGGATTTTTTTTTTCATTTCTATAAAATATGTTCAAGCAACCTGCAACTTGTGTGCAAACTATGTCCTAAACAATTTATCACCCATTCTTAGCTTGTCCTTCCAAACATATAGTAATATCTTGTTTTTGAGTACAAGGGACAAACCCGTCTCTACCAAATGCAAAAATTAGCCGGGTATGGTGATGGTCGCCTGTAGTCCCAGCTGCAAACAGTGCTGAGGTGGGAGGATCACCTGAGTCTGGGAAACTGAGGCTGTGGTGAGCCTGGATTGTGACACTGCCCTGTGGCCTGGGAAACACAAAGAGACTGTCTCACTGCACCTCCCAGCCTGTTATCTATGTTCACACAATAAAGGAGAAAAACCAAAATAGCCTATAAAAACACCTACCTCTGGAGTCAGGCTACATTTAAAAGCTTTTTCCATAGAAAATAATCCGACAACTTCTCTTTCCAATCTTCAGCCACACTTAAGTGCATGAAACCAATCCAGTCACTTCCTTCTTTCCCAGGGATGCAGTACCAGGTTACCTATGACCTCATCTGAAAAAAAAAAAAATCATTTCACCCTAAACTCAAATAAAGGAAATGCTGGAGAGATGTTCAAACTTCATTTTTTTTTCTTCAGCGTTTAAGAGGGTGAACTTGTAGTAAGAGCATGATACCAGACACTGAAACGAAATATATAGAGAGTATACACAGAAACACACCATTTAATAGCTTATTTTTCTCAAGATTTTTTAGAAATTGGTGCTATGCTTTAATGTGTCATGTCTATAGATCCCACAGTAAAGCCTGTTTAACAGTATTAAGGCAACCAGACCAACTCTGTTTTCTTTTCTGGACATAAAGATATTTGTTATATTTAACATGCCAAAGTAAATTGAAACAACTATTGCGTAATTATTGCCTCCATAAGTATTCAATTGCATGTATTGTTTATATGTATTTTGGATAGATGTTAGAGTGTGCATTTGCTATTAATTACCATGCAAAATCTTTTTAAACAAATAATTATATGTATCAGTATAAGATTTTATTTCAGATGGAAGCAATGAAATTGAAAAATAGGGTAACTGCACAAGTAGCAAATAGAAAAAGCACACTTCTTGATTAAAAGAAGTAATAGCAGACTCCTGACTCTGGTGGCAAAGTGATTCTGTCTATAAATATCTCAAGTATTAAACAACAGTTTAACCTTCAATGGCACCCTAGAAATGTAGCCAGAATCTTTTTTTTAAGCTCCCCAAAAAGTTTTGTGAGTTAGTTTATAATTTGTTTTAATCTCATTTCAGAAAATTCCTTCCTGTTTGAAACAGCTAATTTTAGTATCTGAAACTAATTATGTTAGTAAATAAAAAATACCAAGACTGGTTTCAGAGAAAAAGACTTTGAAGAAAGTAGAAATCTGATTAATTTTGGAAGACGTTATATCCAAATTAGCATCAAAGATAATAATTCTTATAGTTTTTATCACATGCTAAGCGAAGCATTTTTCCTTCTGTTTTACATTTTCTCAGATAAAGTCTGTCCTGATGTTTCTATTGAAAGCCAGGCAATCCATTTTGTAGAATGAATGTGTGCTGTTGTAAATTATGATTACGGTCATAAAGATCATAAGAATAAATGAACAGTTCGAGTACATATAACTGCTATGAAAAGCTTAAAGAAAGACAATTTCAAGGCTGCCATTTTATGTTCTTGTACAAAAGTAGATTCAAAGAACCATGCAATCACTAGACTGCCTTATAAGAATTACATTTTTCTTTGTAGCCATGAAAAGATGTAGAAATAAATAAGATGATGGTTCTATAAAGTATTGAATTACAATAAATCTATAGTAGAAAAACTTATGCTAGATATACACACATATCAAGAGATAGTGGAAATAGATGGATTTGAATGATAGCAATTGTTTATTTGATTGGTAAACAATGTTGATTGGTACTCAATGTTGGCTTATTCTAAAATAGTTGAGAGATCATAAATTATATAGAGAAGTAATCCAAATGCCAGGAGTTATATAGGTTGAAAAAATTTGTAAATTATTCACTATTCTTTAATTATATCCCTGGAGATGTGCCTGAGAACATTCCCTTCAGGAAAGGAAAGGAAAATTGCACTAGTATGGAAAATGACAACAATCTGGAAAACCTTTATCAACTGTCCTCAGGAAGGTAGGGATATAAGTGAGAAATTCTGCAATGAAGCCCCAAATACATGGAGTAAAGCCAGATAGAGGCACTTAGCAAACAGATACAAGAAGGTATTGTACACTTTTCAGATTGGACAGCAGGTCAGAAGTGGCAAGCCAAATAGATACACTCTCAGAGCTCTTCGCTAGTGGTTGATTATTCATTTATCCCAGGGATCAACTTACAAAGAACCTAGCCGGTCTTGGTAACTAGGGGGAAAAAATAGCTCTCTGGTGGAGAGCATGCCTTTCTCGTAGGAGCAGTCAGATTTAGATCAGCTTCTTTTGGCTTATCCAATGCTGGTGAAAAATGTTTCTTTGGTGTCAAATATAAAGTATATGTAAGGGCTTGGTAACCTAAGTTTCCTTTCAACATAGGTCATCTGACACCTAATGTTGCATCAGTAAAAACTTCCCAGAAATTGTAATGTATCCTGATCTTCTAATAGAGTAACTAATACATATTTCATCATCTAGGAAATAGGAATTTCTCCTCAATGGATATATGCTTATTTTGAAAATATATTTCTCTTTCTGGCTCAGCATGATTGAAATGCAAGCTGACTGACATCAAAGAAGTATGGGATGTATAGGAGAGACAAGGAATGTAATTGGTGCAAACATTTTCTTCTATATTTGAGTTTTAATAATTATAATTACATTTTAAACTCATTCCCTTTTAACTTTTATTCCTTGACTCTAGAATTAAATATAGACTGTCTTAGATGTGGTGAGTTCTGTAATTTATGTCATAGATAATGGAATGTTATGGCAAGACTTTATCTACCAAAGAGAGAATTTTCCAGATATATTTAATTTGCAACTTGAGATTTGGGCTTCTTTCTACACTTTGCAATTAATGTAATCTTAAAATGTTTGTCCTGTTCACCTCTCTTAGGCCTTACTATAGTTCCAGCGTCAATTGCATTCATTTTAGTAAGAGTGTTATCTTTTTGTTGTTCAGAAGCATTTAAGAACAGAATGCATGTTGAAGTATATGTTACCTTTTGCTATCTAAGGAGTCATAAAGTGTGTGCTTCTCATTTGTAGCAGTCTAAAATATTTCGAACACCATCATTTCCAAACTGTAATTGTTTTTTGAATTTTAACTCCAAATATGGTAAATACAGCTAAAACAAAACAAAACAAATTACACTTCTCACCTTTCCTTGCTATCAGAGTACAGATGTGTAGGACACATTGTTTCAGGACTGCATATCAAATAAAACCATGTTGAATTTTGATTTAGAAGATAAATCTGGAAGACAAAGTGAGGCATAGTTAGTCTATTTTGTTGACACAGGTAAATTCCCAAGTAGCATATTTCTGGAGAATACAGCTGTTGTAGTTTTCTTACTGCTACATAGCTATCACAAAATATGATTAAAAGAAGCAGCAGTATTTTCTACATAAAGCTTGTTCTGTGTTTTCTTCTGAGAGTTGTTTCTAACATTCAACTGAGAGTTTGTTGCTCTTGTCCATCCAAACAGTCTGTGAGCTTCCTATCATTGTTCAACAAGCCCTTTACTGCTTAAACTGCTGGGTGTGCATTTGTTGAAAATAAAAACTTTGACCCAGAAATCGATCTTTGAATAAAAGCTATTGGAAAACGGTTAAACATACTTAAATGATGTTATCGTGTTATATATGGTAAATTATACTGCCATTTCATACTTTAGATAGGAAAATAAATAAATCAGTATGTTTTTCTTTCTTTCTTTCTTTCTTTCTTTTTTTTTTTTGAGACCCATTCTCACTCTGTCACCCAGGCTGGAGCACAATGATGTGATCTCGGCTCACTGCAACCTTCATCTCCTGGGTTCAAGTGATTCTCCTGCCTCAGCCTCCTGAGTAGCTGGTATTACAGGCATGCACCACCACACCTGGCTAATATTTGTACTTTCGGTAGCGACGGGGTTTCACCATGTTGTTCAGGCTGGTCTCAAACTCCTGACCTCGTGATTCGCCTGCCTCAGCCTCCCAAAGTGCTGGTATTACAGGCGTGAGCCACGGTGCCCAGCCGTGTGTTTCTCTTAATGATCATCACTTTCAAGTGGTGAAACCCTGGTAAGAAGATTTGAGATTTTTAAGGTCATATCAGATGAAAATTGTGAAAATACAGGATAATAATAATATAACACCTTATGTTTTCCCATAAAGAGTGCAAAGTCAATCTCAAACAAGAAAATTGCTTTCAGGCTTTATTAACAAACAAAACCAATATAACATAGGGTCATAATGTTGTTGGCTTCTTCTTCTATGACATTTAGATAAAAGGAAGATATAAGTAATTATTAATAATAGGCTCTCATAAGGTGTCTTAAGCTGTATCTCTTTTAAAGATTTAAACCCCCTTCTCAGGAAGTACCTCATATGATTATCCAGAGCCCCAAACTTAGAACTGCTTTCTACCTAAGATACACCTTCTCCATGGATGCTTGCTGAATAAGATCATATCAAATACTTTCGTCAACTCACTTTACTGATAGGTGCTAGAATCTGTGAACTTTAATACAAATTCTCTTGCAAATAATTTCTTGTTTCAGCTGATTAAGAAGCTATGTAAGGCCCCTCTCTAATCATTACTCCCTGTTGGAATTAAGGAAAGGTATTTAAATTGTTTATAAGGGATCTCATGCCTCCATGGGAGAACAGGATTTATAATAGTTATGCAACTGAAATATGTTTTAGATATTTTAAGCTAAACTGGTCCATGAATGGTTGGAACTGTAATTTCAAGCAGAAAAGAAAAAAAAGGTAGGCACTGAAAGTTTGTAAAACAATACTGCTGTCTATCTGTGGTTTCTTATCTATTACATGTACTCTATTAGCTCTCAAAAGACACATCCAGAAAAGGGAGTATTTCCCTAACAGACAGAAATTCAAATTTTTCAATGTACTATGAAGTCATTTCATTTAATTCTGTATCTTCCTAGCTGAGTAATCTCTTTAAGATCATAATAAGTAGATATTTGATAAAGCAAGCTATTTGCAATTCTAAATTTTCTCTCATGAGGAAAATTCTTTATACGACAAAATATAGCTACTCCTCACCATTAGCATTTGTTAAAACAGACAAAAAACTCGATGAAAGCTTTAGTAAAAATATAATACAAACTAAATTATGACAACCACAAGTTCTCATGCCGTCTTTTATGTAGGTACAAAGATAGTTTATTTTGCCATCGGATGTACACAGTTGGCAACATAGAATCTAGGTTCATTTGATGCATTTACTGATGCCAAATACTGATCATGTATTTGATCATTTTGATTCAATCATTTGATCATGTATTTGATCATGTATTTGATCATTTTGCATTTGATGTCAAATACTGATCATGGTATTTATCTCATTGTTGGTTCAGCAAGATGGTCATGTGCGATGAGACATCTCTATGTTCTCTAAAAGAGTCTCTTAAAAACAAATAACAAATAGCTCTGTTTCACTATACAGTATAAACATACAGGGTAAAATGCAGTCTATGATAAACTTTTCATGTTGCATGTATAATAGCTTACTATTTGTAGATTTGTGGAAAGAAAAAGTTACTGCTGTTGGTGTTGAATTATGACGGTAAAAGTGATAGAGCTTATGATTTGGAAAATATGATCTTCCAAATTCTATTTCTATAAAATGTAGTCTTTATAATCAGACTTATTATTACCTCATAATAGTGCCTTTACAGATGCCCTCACTGCAGTTACTATTCTTAAACTATCTTAAGCTTAACTTACCCAGATTCTCTTCTTTAATTAATCATATTTTTCTATCATATATATTTGAATGTTGATTATTTAAAAATACACCATTTTGTATTAGCATCTGGAAATGTCTTCACGAATTTCCTTTATGATTGACAGTAGATTTTTTATCAGTTTTTCCTAACCAAAAGATGCACCCACATAATAATCATTTCGACTCCTCCTACAAATTTTTCTTCCGGAAATTCTTAATAAATGCAAAATTGCATACATTCTAAGGTGAATGTAATCTGTTTTCTGTAGATTTAGGTATGTTTGTGTTAGTATGTGTGTGCATGCGTGTGTGTGTGTGTGTGTGTGTGTGTGTGTGTGTGTGTTGTCAAAACTTCTGATTTTGATTATTTTGATTTAGTTCTGTATTTTTGTATAGATCAAGGCTGTGACTTAAAATATCCTGCTTAACCCAATCCCATCTTCATTTTCTTTTGTCTAAGAAAAACGTAATTTTAAATACTAACATGTCCCATACTTTAAGAATTATTAGCCAAAGAAAAATGATTCTAGATTCATAATATAGCACAGCAAAGAACTTCCACTATGGATCTAAATAACAAAAAATAAAGTTTAGGGAATAAGAGAAAGCAGCCAAAAATACTCTCTCCCCTCCTGATAACAAGAACTTGAGGAATAATACACACCCTTATTTTTAAAATGGTTAGACTAGGTTGCATGAAGAATTAATTTTTGATGTTTTCCAGCCTTTCCTTGTGAAAGTCAGGCCTTTGGGGCTCTGGTATCCAAATGCCTTAAATCAAATCCAAGTCTCAGTCAAAAATAAGCAATGGGATGTCAACTTCCTTAAATCTCTTGATTTCTGTTTTCATTTTTATAAAGTAGATGTAATAATGCAAAGTATTTCAAATATTACATTTTTAAATAAATGTAATATTTATTACAAATAAATAATAATAAATAAATAAATAAATGTAATAAATATTACATTTACTGAAAAGCACTTTTTCATTTTTAAGCCTATAATAAACACTCAATACAACATAATTATAGGTAGTTTTTGTAATTCTAGAAGTAAAATCTATCTGTTTTTGTCATTTGTTTCTTTTTTTTTTTAAGATAGTGCCCTAAATCTTATAATTACAAATGTGTACTTAATAATGCAAATGTATATTTAATGTATGCATTTAATAAAATTAGATAAGCAAAGTAATCTATATTTGCATATTTTAAAATAAATAATATTTTAGCAAACAATAGAAAAAGTAAATCACCAGTTTTCAAATAGCAAAATAATAATAATAATAAAGGTGGGTTTTTAATATCGATGAAAAATTATGTGTTTATAATACCTGAATCTACTCTGCTTTAATTTCAGATTTGCAAAAGAAACACTATATGACATATATTTTTTTCTGTTTCACACAGTCATGGTTTAGGAAAATCTACATTCATATAAAGAAAAATAAAAGCAAATCATTAGCACAAATCTAGGGCAACTAATCATAAAGCATTGCATTAGAGATTCTTGACTTAATAGCCAATACATTTATCACCTCTGGAAACATCAGCATATATGTTTTACATCACACAAGAGGAAAGAGTTCTGCATACACAAATGTTCACAAAAGAAACAAAAAGCACAATAAGCTAAATTCCCAGGAAAATCATAATGATTTGTATGAAAAGTGTTGTTATAAAAAAGGTTTCTGTAGTTCTTTAAATAAGACTTATTTAGTAAAAGAGTTCAGAAAATAAATCCATTTATCTAACTATCTGTCTCTCCATTCATCTCTCTATTTGTCCATCCATGCATATATAAATTCATACATACATAAAAAGATTCACAGAACACACATCCTTTTCAGGGACATCACAATTGCATTTCAGGTTTTCATAATTCTATGCTACTAACTACAAAAAAGCATGTCTCAAACTAGCAAGTATTCAAATTGTCTAATTTTCTTAAGAATTTTAAAGAAATCTTATGATAACCAATATAAAATAATGTGGAATTACCGAAAAGAATTATGTTAAAAAGAACAAATTTAAAGATCATTGAATTACACTCTCATGTAGGTGGTGTGTTAGGCCATTCTTGCATTGCTATAAAGAAATAACTGAGAGTAAGTAATTTATAAGAAAAGGGGCTTAATTGGCTCATAGTTCTGCTAGCTGTACAAGAAGCATAGTGCCATCTGCTTCTAAGGAGGCCTCAGGAAGCTTCCAATTATGACACAAGGCAAAGGGGGGGCAAACCTATCACACAATGAGAATCAAGCAAGAAAGAGAATGTGTGGGGAGGGACCACACACTGCTGAATGACAAGACCTTCTTCAAACCCAGAGAAAGAGCTCACTTATCACCAAGGGGAGGGCCCAAATTGTCATTCATAAGGAATTTACCCACGTGATCCAAACACAACCTTCTGGGCTCTGCCTTCAATACTGGGGATTACATCTCAACATGAGATTTGGAAGAGACATCCAAGTCATATTAGATGATCAAATACTTTCTACTTATTAAGTGATCACAATTCCTTATCTAGACTGTAACATATCTCCAAGTCCTTGTCTTGTAGTCAGTCCTTTCTCAGTAAAGTTATAGCATTCATTGAATTCTGAAATTAACTACCACATTGAATTAGACTGTTTTCATACTGCTATAAAGAACTACCTGAGACTGGGTACTTCATGAAGAAAAGAGATTTTACTGACTTGTAGTTTTGCAGGCTTACTAAAAAGCATGACTGGGAAGCATAAGGAAGTGGAAGGCAAAGGGGAAGCAAGCATGTCTTATCATGGCAGAGCCGGAGAGAGAGAGCAAAGGGGGGATTGTCACACATTTTCTAATAATCAGATCTCATGAGAATTATTTCACTATCACAAAAACAGCAAGAAGTTAGTCCATTTCCATGGTTCAATGATCTCCTACCAAGCACCTCTCCCAACTCATGGGAATTAAAGCTTGAGATGAGATTTGAGTGGGATCAGAGCTAATCCATATCACATATAATATTTCGTTTTTTTTTTTTTTTGAAATAGAGTCTTGACCTGTCACCCAGGCTGGAGTGTGATGGCACAATCTCAACTCATTACAACCTCCACCTCCCGGGTTGAAGTGATTCTCCTGCCTCAGCTTCCCAAGTAGATGGGATTACAGATGATTGTCATCCCTGGCTGGTTAGTTGTTGTTTTTTTTTTTTTTTTTTTAGTAGACATGGGGTTTCACCATGTTGGCCAAGCTAGTCTCGAATTCCTGACCTTGTGATCCACCCACATCAGTCTACTAAAATGCAGGGATTATAGGCCTGAGCCACTGTGCCCAGCCCATATATGATATTTTATAAAGTAAAACAGGCATGCAAAGATTATGAAATTAAAAAAAAATTATCACTAATTGTTACAACTTTAGTTTATATATATAAACCTATTATCTGCCAATAGAAACCAATAAATAGATAAATAGGTAGATATGCAAATGAATAGATATATGGAAAATGATATGATTTTCATTCATGGGAAGCCTTGATAGTATTAATCATTAAAATTATAAGGTAATGTTTTATAAATACTGATGCAACACAACTGCTTTATAATTAGAATAATTGTATTTAATTCAAATTTAATTAACTTTAAGTGTATAGATCTCTATAATCTTCCAGATATGAAAAAGGCTTTTTTTTTTTCCCCAGAACTTTAGGGAGCTGAGTAATATAAACTTTAAAATGTATAAGGGATTTCTTATCTTTTTAACTGATCTTTTAACTAATACTTGCCACTGTCCTTAAACAAAAATTGTTTAAAAGTAAATTTGTTTGACTTTTAACTTTTTTTTTATGCTATGAGAAGTAAATATTAGTCACCTGGATAAGTATTTTACCACATTGCATAGGACAGATAAGAACACAGGGGTTGTGAGAATATTCCAGGGTAATAATTGAACCCAAATGATGTATTTTGCAACAAGAGAATGTGAGGTACATTAGAATATCTAACCTAATAGCAAATGTAAAAACCTGACCTTTCAAACAATCACATCACTGATCCACTTCTCAAGGAACAATTCATGTGTTAGCTTCCTGTATACACTTCAGATGTTTCCAAGAAACATTAGAATATAAGTGGGCAGACACCACCTAGTGGTTGTCTGTGTAGAGAAAACAAGTTCAGCAATTTAGAAGATACCTTCTTTTACATGTCTTTTTAGCTCATTTAGCAACTTAGGTTGCTAAGGACGTTGATATTTGGGATTTAAATGCTGAACTACGTGACTTACCTGGTTTCTTAATTCTGATTTTGTCAGCAAGATCCAAAAGAGATTTTTGCTGA
This sequence comes from Plecturocebus donacophilus, assembly GCA_004027715.1. NCBI lineage: Eukaryota > Metazoa > Chordata > Mammalia > Primates > Pitheciidae > Plecturocebus > Plecturocebus donacophilus. Next base: position 39,989 of record PVKP010000217.1, read on the forward strand.
CACTCAAAAACTAAACAAAATATAACGAAACAGCAACAAATACAGAAAACAATGAAACCAAAATGAAAGTTGAAAACATAAAACAGCAAAACTTAAAGATAGGACATGCATTTTTCCAGTAGCAAATAGCATTATATTTTCTATTTCATTTACTGTTACATTCCAGTATGTGAAGAGAAAACACCTTCAAATATTTTTTCTTCAGTTTAAACAATTATTTACTATAATTAAATTAAATCAAGCCAACAAAGGAATAAAATAAACATGAAAATAAATCTCCCCAGATTAATTACTTTGTCTGTTCTATATTTATGAAGTAGTATAGGACCAGGTAGGTTATTTAGATGCTATGTTATCCAAGGTTTAATTAAACTATATTGATTATTTTTTTCTGTTATTTCTAAAAGTCTTCTGAATTATAGTTAAAGAATTATCATTTAGAGTAAAAAAATATGTTTAAATGCTTAAATGAAATGAAATTGGTGTATTTGCCTGGTTTTTAAATTTCATTTAGTTAAAAGTTGAATCAAACACATTCTAATTGTAAAATCTCATATGAGCATCTATCTTATATTTACATTTTACTCAGATACTTACAGTAAATTTAGAACTATTGAATTATCTGGAATCAAAATTGTCTAATAAGCAAAATGTCTCATCTTCAGTAATGTGATATGGTTTGACACTGTGCCGACACCCAAATCTTCTGTTGAATTGTGATCTCCTGTGTTGGAGGTGGGGCCTGGTGGGAGGTGATTGGATCATAGGGTGGTTGCTAATGGTTTTACACCATCACCCTAGTGCTTTCTTGTGAGTGAGTTATCACAAGATCTGGTTGTTTAAAAGTCTGTGGCACTTCCCCCTTCACTCTTTTTCTTTCTTGCACTGCCGTGGTAAGACATGCTTGTGTCCTCTCATCTTCTGCCATGATTGTAAGTTTCCTGAGGCCTCCCAGACATGCATCCTGTACAGCCTATGAAACTGTGAGTGAATTAAACCTCTTTTCTTCATAAATTACCCAGTCTCAGGAGTTCTTTATGGCAGTTTAAGAACAGACTAATAAAGAAAATTGGTACCAGAGAAGTAGGGCATTGCTTTAAAGAAAACTGAAAATGAGGAAGTGACTTTGGAACTGAGAAATGAGCATAGGTTGGAACAACTTGAGTTCCACAGACAACAGAAAGTTGAGGGAAAGTTTGCAGCTTCCTAGGGAATTGTTGAATGATTGTAACCAAAATGCTGATAGTGATATAGAGGATGAAGTCTAGGCTTACATGGTCTCAAGTGGAAGTGAGAAACTTATTGGTAACTGAAGTAAAAGTTATTCTTGCTATGCTTTAAAAAACAAACTGGTAGCATTGTGCTCCTGCTCTGGAGACCTGTGAAACTTTGACTTTGAGAGAGATGAGTTAGGGTATCTGATGGAAAAAAAAAATTCTAATTATGAAAGAATTCATGATGTGGCCTGGTTGCTTCTAAAAGCCTATGCTCATGTGCATGAAAAAGAGATGATCTGAAACTGGAACTTATATTTAAAAGGCAAGCAAAGCATAAAAGTTTGGAAAATTTGTAGCCATACCATGTGGTAGAAAAGCAAAACCCATTTTCTAAAAACAAATTAAAGCCAGCTGCCAAAATTAGTGTTAGTAAAGAAGAGCTGAATGTTAATAGCCAAGACAATGGATAATATACCTCCAGGGCATTTCAGAGACATTTATGGTATACCTCCTTTCAAAGAGAGGCCTAGTGGGAAAACATGATTTAGTGGGCCAGGCCTAGGCCCTGCTACTCTCTGAAGCTCAGGACATGGTATCCTGTGTCCCAGCCACTTCCAGCTCCAGCCATGGCTAAAAGGAGCCAAGGTACAGCTCAGGCCATTGCTTCAGAGGATGCAAGCACCATGACTTGTTAGCTTCCATGTGGTGTTGAGCTTGCATTGGCAATAGTTGAGGTTTGGGAGCCTCTGCCTGAATTTCGGAGGATGTATGAAAACACCTCTATGTCCAAGTAGAAGTCTGCTGCAGGGCTGGAGCCCTCATGTGTAACCTCTACGAGGACACTGCAGAAAGGAATGGGGGGTTGGAGCCCCCACACAGAGTCCCTATTGGGGCACTGCCTACTAGAGCTGTGAAAAGAGGGCCACAATTCTCCAGATCACAGAATGTTAGATCCACTGACAGCTTGCACTTTGTACCTGGAGAAGCTGAAGGCACTCAACACCAGCCTATGAAAGCAGCCATATGGGCTGTACCCTGCTGAGCCACAGGGGCAGAGCTGCTGAAAGGCCTTGGGAGCCCAGTCCTCCCATCAACAAGCCCTGGGTGTGAAACATAAAATCAAAGTTGATTATTTTGAAGCTTTAATATTTATTGACTAACTTGCTGAGTTCTGGACTTGAATGGGGCCTGTATTCCTTTTGTGTTAGCAAACTTTTCCCTTTTGGAATGGAAGCATTTACCCCATTCCTCTACCCCCATTGTATCTCTTTATTTTATTTTTTTATAGGCTCATTGGTGAGGCTTGCTGATGAAAGGAACTTATCTTGCCTCAGATGAGACTTTACATAGGGAGTTCTGAGTTAATACCAAAATTAGTTAAGACTTTGTAAACTGTTGAGAAAGCATGATTGTGTTGTGAAATGGGATAAGGACATAAAATGTGGGAGAAGCCAGGGGTCAATTAATATGATTTGACTGTACCCAAATCTCATGTTGAATTGTGATATTGAGTGTTGGAAATGGAGCCTGGTAGAAGGTGATTGTAAGCTTCCTAAGACCTCCCCAGCCATGTTTCCTGTACAGCCAATGGACCTGTAGGTAAATTAAACCACATATATACATATATTTACATATATATGTATGTATATACATATGTGTGTATATATATATATATATGTGTGTGTGTATTTGTGTATGTGTGTGTGTGTGTGTGTGTATATATATATATATTTTTTTATATATATTTCCCAGTCTCAGGTAGTTCTTTATAGCAACATGAGAACAGACTAATACACAGTGATTCAAGAACATTGCTGAAATATTATTTATTGAAAAAAAATTTAATGATAGAAATGGAGAAGTATGGAATAAAAATACATTTTTTGTATGTATATGTCAGAAGATAGTTTGTTCTTATCAATAAGATGTCATGAAAAATATGTGAGGACTCCTGTTCATTTGTTGGCTTTCATTGTGTGGTGACACATTTCAGTATAAATTTTCCACTAAAAAATCAATCTATAGGATATCCTAATTTTGGCTAAATTAATCCACAATAGTGAGCAAAAACCAAAATATTCTTATAAAATAAGTCTCGATAAAATGATACTGATATTATAAAGGATTACTGGAAAAATGATAACCCTACTGTTTTACTAATTTTCAAAGTATTTTTATGAATTATATTATTTGTTTTTAAATAATAAGCTCACTAGATCTGAAAAGAGTTTTCTCTAAATTGTAAAATTAAGAAAATGACTTTCTGAAAAATGAACTAAAATCTATTGTTAATCAATAGTTGTATATATTATCCCTTGAAAAATTAAGCAACAATTTTTTTCAGAGATCGATATATACAAAACATTTAAGAACTAAGTATCTGGGTAAGTAAAGCAAACTAGAAAATAAATCAGCTGTGCTTTAAGTGATACCATAAATTTCTACTACACAGCATTTATAGATACATACATATAGAATATGTATGCTGAGTTTATATATGTATAATTAATAAATGTATTCTTGAAAATAAGTTTTAGTGAAACTGTATTCACCAGAGTAATATTCATCATTTTACTTTATAGAGTACAAGTAAATGTTTTGGCACATAAAACCACCACCATTTTCTAAATATATGGCATCTTATTATGTCAAAAATTTCTTTTGTGTGCCTTTGTTGTCAATCTTCTTCTCTATTCCTTCTTCAAAAATTGTGGATATGAAATAGCATTAACTCTTTTTAAACATTTTTTAATGTATTGATATATATATACATTAGATAAATAGCTCTCTCTATAAATATTCATATATACGTGTGCATGTGTGTGTGTTTGTGTGTGTGTGTGTGTGTGTGTGTATAGTTTCAACAGAGTGAGACAAGATAGATAGATAGATAGATAGCTTCACTGTGCTGCCCACGTTCCAGTGCAGTTGCCTGGTCATAGCTCTTTGCAGCCTCAACCTCTTGGGGCTCAGGTGATCCTCCCAATTCTGCTTCCTGAGTAGGTGGACACCAGGTGCCAGCTCTCCCGTCCAGCTAATTTTTGATAATTTTGTATTTATATGGGCTTTGCCATGATGCCTAGGCTAGTCTTGAACTCTCCGGCTCAAGGTATCTGCCTTCTTTAACCTCCCAAAGTGCTGGAATTATAGGTGTGAGCCACTTTGCCTGGTGGAATATTTAAAATAACAAATAGTAATGTCTTCTGGGTAAATAGATACATATAAATGAAGTACATGAAAATCATATCACAATGCATGGAAATAAAATATACTACATTAAATTGTTAAAATGTCCTTTTATTGTTAACCAAGTGCTAAAAGTACTATTTTGAGTTGAACTTCAGTAAGTCAATGTGTCATACTGAAATCTTCTATCTGAATTCATCAAGACCAACAGGAGAAAATTTCTTTATTTCAGGAATGAAATGTTTTTAACATTCAAAAATCAATAAAAGAAAAAATATATGACTATTTTAATTCATGGAGAAGAATCATGAAAAAGTTAACCCTCATATATAATAAACAACCTCTTTTATGTGATAACTAGGACTTAAACTGCAGCAAATGATATAGTAAAAATAAAACAATAATAAAATAAAATATTAGTATACATCTTTAAACTGTGTTCATAAGATTGGAAATAAGGCAAGTATATCTGATCTAACCAATTCCATTAAACATTGTGAAAAAAGCTCAAGTATGTGCAATATGCTAGAAAATATAAAAGTAACAGACACTATTAGCAGAAAAGAAGTAAGCATTATCTGTCATTATTTGTGGATAAAATATGTTAATAATTTTAAATTAAAAAATACTACTAAACTTAATATGTGACTTAGAAGAGATTGTGGGATACAAGATTAATGTACAACTAGTTTGTATTTCTATATATTAGGAATAATTAAAATTTAATTAACATCCAAATTTGATGAAATGTATAGTAAAAGTGGGTTAAACAGTTATGAAAGACATTATAATATTATGAAAACAAAGGCAACCATGAAAACAACTATAAAAAGCTTCCTAAACACCTTAGGATATTAATGTCTAAAAGAAGAGCGAAGAAAATGGACGATGTAAAATATAAGCACAGCAATATATTATTCACCATAAATAAAACATAAAACTGTAGGAAGTAATTGTGACCCTATATGTCCATCATGTCAGCAATTGTTTATAAGTTTTAACCACCTGTTTACAAAGCAACTGCATTGTATAATTTAATGTTGCGTATAAGCAACATATCTAAAGGAAAATGACTTCAAGACACTAAAACAAAAGTGCTGAACAAATGTAATGAGCAATAATTATCAGAAAAGGATATATGTAAACCAAAACTTACTTGATGGTACAAAGAACAATACCTTATGGCTAAAACATAATTTAAAGCAAAAACAAAAATGCTATTGTACATGTAATCAAAGGATATAGCTAATGTTTTGACAAGGGGTTAAGAAAAATTGAGAGAAACAAGTAGAAGACATTTATAAATTAAATACTGCCATTAATGAGCACAATTAGAATATCCATTTCCAACACAAAAAGTTAAATTCTATAACAATTTATTACATAAAAATAATGAAGAGGAAATAGAAAAAAATAGAATAAACAGATAAATTGAAAGTCTAGTTCTTTGAAAAATTTAACAGTTTATTTTGAAAAATTATCACTTTATTTTTAAAAATTTTATAATTATGCAATTATATAAAGTATCTGACCCAGGACATCCTATTTTGTTTACTATTGTTCAATATATGTGTAGCATTTCCATGGTGCCGTGGTTTAGGATTAATTTTTTATGTTAACAGTATTCTTTGTCATTAGATTTGACTTGACTTTAGTTTTAATTAATAAAAGACGCTTTATCCGAAAAAAATCAACAGAGACTTTAGCTGTTAGAAACACATTAAATGAAAAGGCATTAAGAGAAAGAATCTCAAGTAACTGAATGCTTTAATTTGCTTCTTTTTATTGGCTTGGAATGTTCTTTTGAGTTCCCTTAATATTGCCAGAAGAAAAAGAAATGTTAGCAGTTTGTTTTTGACTGAGTTAATTGATAATTGTGTGTCACTGAGTATAAAGAATAAGAACATCAAAATAGAAAGAGAAACTCAAATTAATCCTAGTCAACCAAAATTCTTCGTTCATTTTGTGCCTCAAATTAATAAAATGTAACCTTATTGATTCAAGCACAATCCTTATACAAAAATGTTTTCTTTCTAATAGAATAATGAGTGCAATCAGAAGCTTAATTGCACACTGAGTAATTAACATAGTAAATGAATCATTAACACATTATAGACACATGTTTATTTTATCTTTCTGGGCACCATCAATTTGAATAAAGTGTTCTATAATTTACTCCATATACATCTCTCATTTCCTACTGTTTGGTTTTGGCTTAAATCATTTCACTTAATATTAGTCATGGAGATTATATTTATAGGATGTTCATTACAGCTCAACTTAATTAGAATTAACCAAACTGCATTTGAGTTTACTGATTTAAAGACTTTATATTCCACCATCCATCTGTAGAAGAAAAAAATATAAAAAAATCCTTAAACTTAGTATCTTTCAAATTTTGTCATATAAATACTAAAAAATAAATAAAACTCACTATTTCCTAATTTCACTACTCCTATTCATGTATTAGGCAGTCCTGACTTTAGCCAGTTGTAAACAGAGCATATGGATAATCTGCTTTTATTTTTCACCACACGCCGTTGGTATGTAAAATATTTATGAGAAAAATATATTAAATTTTGAATTTCAAAGTAGAAAATAAAATATTTTACATAAGCTGATTGATGTTACCAGTCAAAATATGTATCCAGTGAAATGAATGGGAACATACATGTATTCCTAGGTTGAGATAATGTTCCACTGATACGACAAAGCTGAAACAGATTTAAAATGCTTTGAGAGTCAGAAATTTCTTTGACCTTCTCCCTTTATCAAGAGTTTCATTCAGAAAGGGCAAAGTACACGTATATAAAAGAACTGTATGTTTCTGAACATTTACAGTAGGTGGCTGCTGTTGCTATAGTACATCAAGCTAAAATTATGTTTGCTTCATCTATACCAAGATATAAACTATTTTATTACAATCTTTTTTTGACTGTAACTTTCAGAAAAGGAAAAATATGCAAAAAAATATTGAAGGGGTGGTGGACTTGATGGTAGTACATTATATTCTTGAAACAGCATTGACAAAAATCAAGCAGAGGTAAAAGAGTACAGACACACGAAGGACTCTGTTACACACTGAGGATCGTGCAATTCTACATTGTTCCAACAATTCTAATTTCTCTCTGAACATAGGAAAGTGAAATTACTCTAGTAGAACTGCATCAGATGTCAGCCTTCTGGATCCATACTAGTTCTCTACCTTCACTGTACATTAAAATCATCTGTGGGATTTTTAGATAATATGGTAACTGGACACCAATAATAAATAGATATTTCATATTTTAAGCTCTGTAAATAATTCTGATGTGAAATCAGCTTTAAGATTCAAGCTTGTGTGTATATTAGGAAATAATTTAACTTTGTATACAGAAAACAGTTATGCTGATTTGTACAGAACATGGAGATTTGGGCAGGATCTAATTGGACTACCTGTTATTAACTTATGCAATGAACAATTCTTGCAGCCCATTCTATGAAAATATATTTATAAACAAATTAGTAAATCACTGACATATTAATAAAAATGAGAAAAAAGAACAATTTGTAATATAAGGTATATAAATGTCTCCAAATCTGTAGCAAGTACCCATTAAGTCTATTCACTGAAAAAATACTAAAATACAGAAATACTATTTCATCTATAAAACTGTCAATATTTTAAAAAATAATACTTGTTCCGCCAATGTGTAATGAGAGAGGCATTTTGATGGTGGAGATGTAAATCAATACAATTCTTTCTAGGAAACAAATGAATAACAACTGCAAAACACTTAAATACTCTGTAATGGAATCGATGTATTTATTATAAATTAGCAGACATGGGGCAAGTTTCAATAGTGATTTGGGTCTTATTTTGAGAATATTTATGACAAAATGCTATGAGACATAAACATAGAACAGTAATTTTTATTTCTAATTTTCCTCTGGGGCAGAATATTTGAAGTGGTTTAATTCAATAATTAACTAGTAAATAAAGTATAACTGGAGTACTTCAGAATGCACCTTCAACGTTCCCATAGATAGGAAATCCTCTGACACATATGCTAATGTCTGAAAGGCCAAATAGTTTTGCTCAAGATAACATATTTGACTTCAAAATGAAACATTTTTTTAACAAAAAAGAATCAATAATATGAAGGGAAGGATATGGGTTACAACTACTTTATTCTATGTCTTTGAAACTTAAAGTAGTGACTCTACCAAACTCCTGGAGAGTCTTGAAGAATAGTCAAACTAAGGAGAGATTCTCTGAGTCAGATGGACTGAGTTAATATTCCAGTCTTGCTGTTTTCAAGCAATATGACCTTGGGCAAATTATTTAACTTTGCAGAAGGTTATTATAAAAATGGCTTGAGTTAATATGTTTTTGGAAATTTGCCAGACTTGCTATAAACACTATAATTATTTTAATATTATCTGTCAGGCACAGGTCTAACATAGCACCATTTTATTTGGATCAACTTGTGATCAACAAAGAACAATGGTATTTGTCTCTGAAAAAATGAAAAGAAAAACATCAAATATTCAAGTAGGTTAAGAGACTTGAAAACTGCTCAATGACCTCAGACTGACCAATGACCTCATATTTGTCAGTCTCAGCTTACTGCTTTTCGATTCTATATCAGCCTGAGCTTACGAGCATTTTCACTCAAGTGAGTGTATTTTCCTGTAAAACTGCACACATATTAAGCAGTCAACAATTTGGCTTATTAGGTAAAAACTCATTAACATTATTAGTAAAGTAATACTGTTTATGAGTGAAATTTTGAATCTCATTTTGGTTTAATGAAACATTATTTGATCATAATCACACCACATTTCAATTCAAAAATATGTTTGCAACATCTGGTTTTGATTGGAGTATAAATGACTTTTGTTTGGAGCTAAGTGCCATGCTAATAAGCTCTCAGGTGACAAAAGCCTATTTAAATATTACATTAGATGAAGTTACATTTAGTAATATGTCTAAAGTTAGTAAATAAAATAAGTGAGCTATTTGTATTTATTAATAAAATATTTTCATAGAAAAATATGTAACAATGAAATACAGCAAATAATAATTCTTTACAAACCTAACAATGTGTTTGAGCAGCAAAAATATACTCTAATAAATGTAAATATTTGGGTTCTCAGCTAAATACACAGCCTTTTCCAAGATTTGAATGCGCTACATATTTGAAGTCTTTAAATATTTTCATGAAAATCCTGATCCTAATAATACATTTCCTTCATTGCTTTTTAATACATAAATATAGTATCAAATAATGATAATATTTTTCTGGATACAATTTTTATTGGAAGCTTTTGAAATAGAAAATATTCTCTAGCAAATTCTAGTAAGCACTAATCAAAATACTCTTCAGTTTGCCATTATTGTTAATGAATCACATAAAGTAAAATACATCTACTAAATCTTTAATCAATCAATAAATTGGTAAATGAAGATATTAAAATAATTTAATCAAAACTTTTAATAGAGTTATCAGCATTTCCTATACCATCTTAGTTGCTGAAAGTTTCTGTATAATAGCTCAATATGAGTGTGATGGAGAGCATTTATTTGGCAAAGTCTGAATTTGGAAATATCCAGTTGTTGGTACTATAGTATATGAATTCCAATGTAATACGGTAGCTGTAACAGAATATTGATTCTCCATGAGCAAAATGAGGATGATATAAATTAATTACTAAATACCAGTTGCTATGTTCAAGCTGCCCTTCTAGGTATTACTGACAGCCAACTAAAAGTAGCCCAGTGCCTTCCTAATTGCACTTACTTATAGAGAGAAACATAGGAAATAAACCAACAAATAAATATTTTTATTTTTATTTTAAGGATAAATGCTACACAGAGATAATAAAGTTAAGAGAAAAATGTCATGAGGAACTAAAGTTGTTTTACATAAAGCGATCTAGGATACATTCTTAAGGAAGGTGATGTTTGAGCGGAGAATTAAAAGAGTCATGGTGATATGTCAGGGAAGATAGTTCTGGTCAGAAGAAACATCCAGCACCTAATCCTGACATGGAGCCTCCTAAGCATCTTCCTAAAGCAGCAAGAGATGAGTGAGAATGGGTAATAAGCTTTTCTTTGAAAACTGATATAGTAGGCAGGCATGGCATGGGATTTATTATTATTATTATTATTGTTATTGTACTTTAGGTTCTGGGGTCCGTGTGCAGATCATGCAGGATTGTTGCATAGGTGCATACATGGCAATGTGGTTTGCTGCCTCCATTCCCCCATCACCTATATCTGGTATTTCTCCCCATGTTATCCCTCTCTAAGCTCCCCACCCACCACTGTCCCTCTCCTAGCCCCCCCAACAGACCCCAGTGTGTGATGCTCCCCTCTCTGTGTTCATGTGTTTTCATTGTTCAACACCTGCCTATGAGTGAGAACATGCGGTGTTTGATGTTCTGCTCTTGTGCAGTTTGCTGAGAATGATGGTTTCCAGATTCATCCATGTCCCTGCAAAGAACATGGATGCATCCTTTTTTATAGCTGCATAGTATTCCATGGTGTATATTTGCCACATGTACTTTATCCAGTCTATCCTTGATGGGCATTTGGGTTGGTTCCAGGTCTTTGCTATTGTAAACAGTGCCACAATGAACATATGTGTGCATGTGACCTTAAAACAGAACGATTTATAATCCTTTGGGTATACACTCAGTAAAGGGATTTCTGGGTCAAATGAAATTTCTATTTTTATATCCTTGAGGAATGACCACACTTTCTTCCACAGTGGTTGAACTAATTTATACTCTCACCAACAGTGTAAAAGTGTTCCTATTTCTCCCTATCCTCTCCAGCATCTGTTGTCTCTAAATTTTTTAATGATCACCATTCTAACTGGCATGAGTTGGTATCTCAATCTGGTTTTGATTTGCATTTCTCTAATGACCAGTGGTGATGATGAGTATTTTTTCATATGTTTGTTGGCCTCATATATGTCTTCTTTTGAAAAGTATCTGTTTATATCCTTCTCCCACTTTTGAATGGGTTTGTTTGTTTTTTTCTTGTGAATCTGTTTTAGTTGTTTGTAGATTCTGGATATTAGTCCTTTGTCAGATGAGTATATTGCAAAAATGTTTTTCTCATTCTGTTGGATGCCGGTTCCACTGAAGGAGAGAGAAGGAGCAGGATTATTTAGTAGCATCTGAATATTCATTGTGCCTGAAACTTGTCACATTTTTATAGAACCCTTTTCATTGCCATGAAAATTATTTGCACCCTTTTGAACTGAAAAATCAGTTCAAAGAGTGAGCAGATCTAAGAATCATTAAGAAAAATATGGATTTTCTAGAACGTAGACTACATCATTAGTGAATTCTATTTTGAAAGTGTAATCTTTTCAAACAATGATAATTATGAGTCACATATGACTCACTGTAAACTGAATTCAGGCAAATGGTATTTGGGATCTAATTAGGTGATTGTCTTTATTGTTCCATTAACTTTCTTTTCTAAAGAACTAGCCAAAGTTGAAGCTGTATGATTTGAAATATTAGATGTTTGTAAATGTTTAACTTGTAATTAAATATGCATACTTTTATCCAAATGATTAGTGTCATTTAAATATAGTCTAATGTTTTATGATACTTGATGACTTTATATTTCATTTTTCATATTTGTCTTCCATGTAATTTAGTGACCAGAACATTGAGCTAAGAATTATATTATCAAGAGTTTCAAAATCAAGTCTGTTACTAAGTCGCAATAGCCACATTATAAAGTTTTAAACCACAATTTCCTCATTGCTTTTTTTTTAAAGGATTATAAGTTATCTATCATCTTGCAGTTATTTTGAAAAACAGAAGGAGTAACATATTAAAGTAGTATTTGAAATTGCAAAGCACTATTCAGAAGCTATCATTATATCAACAAAAACATAATTTAATACTGGCATTTTCTTGTAATAATAGGAAACCACTGTGTTAAGAAAATATACCAATATGACATTCCACTAGTGTAGAATTACTAATTATAATTTTTCAAAGAAATAAAAAGGTATCTTTTATAGAAATGTCATTTTTCAATTTGAATTGTATATGATACTAATTTTTATGAGTAGCTTATCTACATTATTATGCCTGAAATCTTATGGCTTTGTATAAAAAAGGTATATAGTAATGTAATTGTAAAGTTATAAATTAATGTTTAACTGGCACTCTGTGCTTAAACAGAAAAGGCTGGGCTGGGCGCGGTGACTCACGCCTGTAATCCCGACACTTTGGGAGGCCCAGGTGGGCGGATCACTGGAGGTCAGGAGTTCCAGACCAGCCAGGCCACCAGGGCAAAACCCCATCTCTACTAAAAATACAAAATTAGCTGGGCATGGTGGCATGTGCCTGTAATCCCAATTACTTGGGAGGTTGAGATAGAAGAATCATTTGAACTCAATAGGCAGAGTTTGCAGTGAGCTGAGATTGCACCACTGCACTCCAGTCTGAGCAACAAGCAAGACTCCATCTCAAAAAAAAAAAAAAAGAAAAAAAAAAAAAAAAGAAAGCCAAAAGCCCAGGTCTTCAGAAATCTATTGCACAAGCAACATAAAGTAAATTTATGAAATTATCTAAGCAGGTGATACTTACTAGTTTCTCCAGGTCAGACAAATTCAGGAATTAACAGACACCAATTATTGTAGTAGCTACTATCTTGTAGCAATATATCAGTCACTAGAATCTAATTAAATTGACTTAAAATAATGTGTATACATGTGTGTATGTAGTAGTATAAATATGCTAGTAAAATTATTATTGATTTATCACACCCCTTGTTTAATATTTTATTTTTTTTGAGACAGGTTCTTGTTCTGCTGCCTAGGCTGGAGGGCAGTGGCACAATCACGGCTTACTGCAGTCTTAACTCCCTGGGCTCAATCAATTCTCCTGCCTCAGTCTCCCAGGTAACTGAGAATATAGATGAATACCACTATGCCCAACTAATTTCTTTTCTTCTTCTTCTTCTTTTTTTTTTTTTTTTTTGCAAAGAGAGGGCACCATGTTCTCTAGGCTGGTCTGGAACTTCTGGGCTCAAATGATTTACCCACTTCGGCCTCCCAGGGTTCTGGAATTGCAGGTATGAGTCACTGTTCCCAGACTAATTTATTATTGAGAACATATTTTTTTTCTTCTTGTTTCCATATTTTGCCATTGATTTACCAAGATAAAACTTCCACTAAGCATGTGATTACTTTTCCAACTACGTAATTTTGTGAATAAATGAATCTTCTAAAAGTGAACTGCTCTGATTGTAGTAACAGAAAGAAGAAATGCAATAGTTTGGGTGACAGCAAAATAAGTTCCTACAAAATATTCTGCATGAAACAACTACAGATGATAATATTTTTAAAGACATTGAGGAGGCAGTAATGTGGTACAACTTGTAGTGGAATCTGCTGAGTTTTTTTATGGCTGACTGTGGAAAAATGTGTAGAGCAGAAAAAGACATATTTAAATAAATTCACAAAGCTTGTAAAAATGCAAAGCTTTAAAGCTTATAGTTATCCATTACATTATTTTTGAGTAGATACTTTGCAGAAAATATTTAAATCTATCATGAATAATTGTGCCAGTAGTCTCAATGGTAAACTTCATTTCTTCTCATGAACTTAACTATTGCCAGTTCATGAATTTTGGACAAAACAAAAGCTGAATATTCTGGTTTGCTTTACCACAGAGAAGTTTTATAACATGAAAACAATGAAATTTTATTGTGATTGTGTTAGTTAAGGTCAGAGATTTTTATTTTTTTTTTTCCGAAAGAGTACTACCCTCAACCACTGATGTTTAACATTAAATAGCACTGGAAAATAACTTTTGCTGCAGATCTCATAAAAGTTCTTAATGATTTTTTTAGTAAAATTACAAAGCAACACAATAATTATCTTTGTAACATATATTGTGAAATCTGAACAACAACTTACATTGCTAGGATCACATATACTAACAATTTGCTTTATATATGGTTAAAATTAAAACCAATTTAGATATGCTGCAAAAGTTAAAATGAAAATCAAGATTCCTATACCCCCAAAAATTTGAAGCAGATATATTTGGTGAACTCATTACAGTTCTAGCAGTGTTTTTAGGACTCAATACAAATCCAAAGAAAGTGTTCACATTTTAAAATCTGTTTAACTGTGAAATTAAGGAGATTTTATATAATCTTAAATCAGAAGTGATTAATTTTCAATATTAAGACATGTTAAAAGGGCACTATCAAGAGAGAAATCAAATATCATTTGATAAATATGATGAATTATGGACTGATAACATTATTTGGAAGTTCCTATCTGTATAAAAAGTTAAAAGACATTTCAAAAATGAAATATGCAACTCTCACTACACCTCAGCCTTATATGTTAGATAACTACTTGCAATCAATTTTGATGATGTGGAATACTCGCTTTGAATCCCATTTAAGTGAAATGTTATTATCCCACCCAAATATATTACTTTCACTGGTTTACCTGTATTACAAAATGTTATTATTCTTTGAATTATGCAATCACAAATTTGTGGGAGTATGTTTTATTTCTTGTTATATAAGTACATATATCATATTCTCTATTTTGCATTGTTGGCCTGAAAAGCCTAAACTATTTACTATCAGGCACTGCAGAATATGCTTGTGATGATGTAATTTTATTTGAAAATAATATTTAATTCAAAACCACAAAAATGTACCATATGTGTACATATGCTATTGCTACTGTAATGACCTTTACAAACTATATTATTGAACAATATTTTATTAATAATTACATTCTTGGTTTTAGATGTATTCCAGTATATAAAATCCTACATTTGAATCCATATTTTAGAAATACTATGTCAATATCAATTAATTAGTTAGAACATATTCCCAAAGCTTCAATTTTCCAGTCTTGTTCACACAGCTATTTCAATATATGGTCCTGCATCGCTTAAAGGTTGATATAAGCTTTGAGAAATGTGCCTTTAGGAAATTACATCATTAGATACTTTTGTCTTTGTACAAACATCATAGAGTGTACTTACACAAACCTATATGGTATAGCCTTCTACATACCTATATGGTAAAACCTATTGCTCCTAGGTTACAAACCTATACAGTATGTTGCTGTACTGAATCCTGTAAACAATTGTAACACAATGATAAGTATTTGCACATCTAAACATAGAAGAGGTATAGTAAATATGTTTCACAAAATAAAAAAGTAGTACCTCTGTATAGGACACTTATCACAAATAAAATTTGCAGGGCTGAGAGTTATTTTCAAGGAGTCTGTGAGTGAGTGGTGAATGAATGTGAAGGCCTACAACATTATTGTACACTACTCTAGACTTTCTGAACACTATAGACTTAGGCTACACTAAATTTATCAAAAAATAATGTGCTACAAAATTATGGCAACTGTGGTGTCACCAGGCACTAGAAACTTTTCAGCTCCTTTATAATCTTTTGGGATCAGTATAATTTTAACAAAAAAATATGTTTTTAAAAATTAAGATAGTAGTCTTGATATTCTGAAATTTGGTAATGTCATTTTTTTTCACCTTCCTTTTCTATTTCCCTTTTCTTCCTTTTTTGCCTTCATTTCTCTTTCTCTCTTTCCCTTGCCTGGCATTGCCAAGCCCGTCTTCTCTCCTCACCATTGGTCTCTCCACAAAAGCTTCCTTAGAGATAAAATCTTCTTAATGAATACACAACATTAGATGCATCATTATTATGTTATTCCTCTGGAGTAATATTTACTTTGTGTTGGAGTTCTTTGAAGTATCTCTAAATCTAATGTGTTAACACATATGCACACACACACATCAAAACAAAACAAATAAGAAATCTCCGCAAATTCTTCCAATTTGCCTCTTGGTCAAAATATATATATATATTGGCTTAAACTACTGGCCTTCCATTTTTTATTTATTATAAATTCTTTCTCCTCTGTTCTATTTATAATCTGTGTTAATTTAATTCCCTTTCATTTTTTCTGAAAACTGACATTATTCCTTAGCAATTCTTCCTTTGAAATGTATCACATCCTAATCCTTCCTTTTTTTTGAGATTCATTCTCGCTGTGTGGATAGGCTGAAGTGCAGCGGCGCCATCTCTGCTGACTGCAACCTCCGTCTCCCGGGTTCAAGCGATTCTCCTGCCTCAGCCTCCAGAGCAGCTGGGATCACAGGCACGCGCCACCATCCCAGCTAATTTTTGTATTTTTAGTAGAGGCGGGGTTTCACCATGTTGGCCAGGATGCTCTCGATCTCTTGACCTCGTGATCTGCCTGCCTTGGCCTCCCAGAGTGCTGGGATCATAGGCGTGAGCCACCACATGCTGCTGCCCCTTTTTTAAGTCCAGAATGAGCACCATAGTTTTAGAACTAGATTGACTCTTCTACATCTGCTAATGTAATATTGGCTTCCACAGACGAGTCAAAGATGTGAACAAACATTGAGACATATTTGCATACACATAAGATGGGCTGCCATTTCCAGTCCATTTTACATAATATTGCCAAACCCCTTCCCCCAATACATATTTTCAATCATTTCATCAACTGAAAAACTATTCAGTCATTTCTTTTTCCTATTAAATGACATCAAAACTCAGTCTCCAAATCAATTATGTATATCAGCAGTTTTCCCAAAGTTGTTCCGTAAAGCAAAAGTCTGTCCAGACAATAAAATGCAGTAGTAACAAGAATTGAAAAATAATGTGATTTCCATGAATGATTCTATTGTTTTAAAGTTAGGCAAAAACATTATTTGAATCAAGAAAGGCAGAGTGCTGTCATTTACTGTTAATCATGTCATTACAACTTTTTTTTAAATGTATTTTTTCTCTCCAGTTAGTATTTGCATCCAAAATGAGTAACAGATTTTAAAAACAAAATTTATAAATTATGTGTAACTTACTATTTTACCTTAAATGATAATCATGATTCATATATACCTCATAAAACTTTAAAATGTAAGTATAATATAGTATGTGTGACTGTGTATTTATTATATATGTATATATATACACAAATGTACGTATATAACATACATCAATAAATAGACAAAACTCACCAAAAACCACATCTCATCACTGTTTGATTGGACTGTTCAAATTAAATTGGAACTAAGTTTTACTTAGGCTCTTTTTCTTTGAATGACACTGGGAAAAACTCCCCAAATGAACAATATTAATGAAAGAAATAAAGAGAAAAAAACACTTTTGTTAGCATATTTACCTAACAACATAACATTGTATTAAAACATACCTTGAAATGTTGCCACTGACTGAACTGCTTTTCAACTAAAAACTTTTCTATAATGTGGAACATGACAAAGTAACAATAACATGCACTGAGACATGTTTCGATATACTTATTCCTATTTTGTTCTGAATAATAAATGTATAGACTTATTTGCAAATCTCCTTCTTTAAAAATAATAAAACCTAAATTTATGAAGATGAAAAACTTGCATAATTATGCTCATCATTCTTTTTTTTTCTTTTTGAGACAGAGTCTCACTCTGTCACCCAGGCTGGAGTGCAGTGGGAAGATCTCGGCTCACTGCAACCTCCTTCTCCCAGGTTCAAGTGATTCTCCAGCCTCAGCCTCCCAGGCAGCTGGGACTACAGATACACACAACTGTGTTTGACTAATTTTTTTTTTTTTTTTTGTATATTTAGTAGAGATGAGATTTCACCATATTGGCTAGGCTGGTCTCAAACTCTTGACCTCAGGTCATCTGCCTGCCTTGGCTTCTGGAAGTGCTGGAATTACAGGCATGAACCATCACACCCAGCCAACTATGTGCTATCTTAAACAACAAATAACATTGTACACAGAAAAGGATATTCATGCCCTGCCTTTTGTTCTGCATTTAGCGCCCTGATGTTGAGTTCCACAAACTGCACATTGAGTGATCACACAATCAGAGAGCTAATTATAATCTTTAATAAGAAGCTCATCCTTAATCCTTGAACTTAGACATTATCATTCCTGCATTATTGAGCTAAAAGACTGCCTAAAGAAAATAATATGCAAAGCAATCCATATTAAAATAGCGAATTTGACAAAATTTGTGGTCAGACAATAGAAAAAAAACGTATGGATATCCATACACATATGGATAGAACAACAGTTAGTTTACCAGGCTATTTTCAGTATTCTAAAACAAATAAAAGATAAGAACAATATATTAAGCTGGAATTACAGATGTAACTATATAATGAAAATATACTACTCAGGGAATGGCATGAAATGATAAATAACAGAAAAAATACTATCCCAAACTTAATTTTGTATCTTTGTAATATTTTAGTTTAGATCATTAAAATCCTTGAAGATAAATTTTTGGCTTAATTATTATGGTTTAATATGCAAAATAAAATATATAAATTGAATATCAACATTTATTTCAAAATGTCCCCCAGTTAACAGAAAAAAATGGTATTTCTTGCTTTTAGAAATTTATATAAATGGTATTTAATTTTGTTAAACAAAATTCCCTCTAGACAGCATATATGTTTCAGAAATTTTTTAAAAAAGGAATCTTTGTTAGCAAAAATTAGCTGTATTATTGCCCTTTGGATAGAAAGTATCAATAGAAGTAAAGTTGCTTTTTTCTGTTAATATTATAACCATTCATCATTAGATTATCTGCCCTTTATCAATAGCTCTCACACAATAAACTTTTTTTATTTCCTAGCAAAGACAGTATTTGTTAAATGGCTTTTGTAAAGGTTGTCTGTAGTTATGCTGGGAATAGATAGCTATTTGTAATCCCAAAGCTCTGCAATAACATTCATTCTAAACTAAAGGTTAAAACCATAAATTTTTCCAGCATCCCCTGCAGGAAGACCAACTCTGCAATCAGCAAAATGAAAATAATAATGCCATTTCACAAGTTTTTTATTTTATTATTGAAACATTCTAAGGTATTGTGTGGTTTACATAGGGAAATATGCTGTTAGCTGGTCATATTTCTCTATAACCCAACTATGATAAAGGCCTAACCCTTAATATACCTTTGATACATGCTCCAAAAATAGATATTTCAGAGCAAATTCAATTATTCCAGCATTATTTACTTGACATATTGTTAATAATCAACAGATGCAAATTTAAGCATCCTTCTGATATAAATTGAATTTGAAAAAAAAATCACACAATACCTAAATATAAATCAATTTACAGTTATTACTATAGTCTGAACTAATAGCATTGCCTTAGTTTTGACACTGTCAAAAATGTTATAGATATTTTAAGGTACTGAAAAATACTTACCTAAGTTAGAATGAAACTCACTCCTAAGCTCTGTGGCTATCACGACTTCCTTATTTCTGCCAATTTTGCTGGTCTATATCTTCAGAGAAGACATAGGCAGTGGTTTTGAACATGTCATATATCAGGTAACTGTAATATCCAGTTCATGAATATTCTTATAATTTTCTTCCACATTTAGGATTGATATATATAGGACTTAAAAAGAAATTACTTATGCAGATAGTGAAGGTACGAGAGCCCTCGGTAAGGTTTTTATTTTTAATGAAAAGCAGCCCCAAATCATGTTCTAACAAAGAGCAGCCTGTAAAATCCACCTGTGAACATAGACAAGCAACCTGGAGGCTTGCACAGGTGACTGCTGGCAGGAGGGAACTGCCTGAGACTAAATATATTCAAAATGGCAGTTTCATCTTCCTTTCCCTTTGCCAGCCATGTGTATAGTGAAGGGCAGACAAGATGTGCCAGTTAACTGGAAAGTCTATTTGCATAACAGGATTAGGGTGGGATGGCCAGCCTTCCCTGTGCACTATGTAAACGTCACACCTGATCCAACCAATCTGTGGGCTTTACATAAATCAGACACCACCTCCTCAAGTCTGATGATAAAATCTGGCAAACTTCTCCCTAGCCAGTCTTTCCTTTCGGAAGCTCCTCTCTCTCACTGGAGAGAGAGAGCTGTTCTCTATTCTCTTTCTTTTTCCTATTAAACCTCCACCCCTAAAGTCCTTGCAGGTGTCTGTGTCCTAAATTTTCTTGGCATGGGATGCTGAGCCCTGGTTATTTACTGCAGATGACAAAGCCACTTCAGGATCATGTGGCATTATAGTTTTCCTAAGTTGAAGTACAGAATTTCATTAGATTTGCACTCTAAAATATGCTGTACAGTTAGAATGCTAAAATATCCTGTTTTGTATACATATAATGTCTTCAGGTGACACTTTGAATATCTGAATGTATGCTATTTTTAGTACATACTAAAAATTCTTTGATATGTCATCTATGAATAAGTCAGGTTTCCTTATTGACTATGTTCACAAATAGTGAAAGTGATATTTTGTGATATCTGAGACCGGATCATCAAAGATCATGTAACATCTTTCTTGTTTTCTTTGATCCTTAGCCACTATGTAAGGAGTTCAGCTACTCTGAAACATCCAGGGTATGAGGAAGCTCAAGCCACAGTACATGGGAAGCCATGTGTAGCAGCTCTGGTTGGCATTTGCATTGGAGACCAGTTTTTGTTTTAGCACAACTCAAGCATCACACTTATGAAAGAAGAAACTGCTCAGTGTTTTTAGCTCCTGGTCATTTTAATTATGCTCAGGCATGAGTGTCTTCCCAATTGTGGCCATAAGCAGAGCAGAACAAGTCATTTTTCATCCAAATCCCTGACCCACAGATTATGTGAGCACTTAAAAAATAGTTGACCAGATTTGCCCACATAGATTCGATAATTCAAATATTATAAGTCTTTTGTATATTACTTAAACCTGTGGTAAACAATATTTGTTATTTGATATACAGAAAAAATATATACTGTTTTTCAACCTTAGATTAAATTTTTGTACACAAATCACATGACTATATTTTTAGTTCTAAAGCAAAACACACATATTATTATCTTTACTATAAAAGTGAATGTTCTCATGACAGAGCCTATGAAAACAGATAGCAAAGAAATGTCAGTGAGATTTTGGGAGTGCAAGGATCCTCGTCTCATAAAGTACTGTGTCAAAAAATATTGTGTATGCTTGCCAATAAAGAAAAAGAAATTTAGAATGTCATTCAACATTGCAGTAATATCTAACAATAGGAAAGGAGAGGAAGCAGAGATGGGTAATGTTACAGTTAAGTTAAACCTCTATACATCGTTTTGTAAAATACATACCACCTCAAACTAATAAATCAATAATAGATCTAATTAAATATTTTTCTAATATGCATAGTTTTCTTTAAATGATGACATAGCTTTCTTTATTCTTCATAAAAACTATTCCTATTAATCAGATATATAAAATATTAAAAAATGTAAAATGTATATATTTGATATAGAATTATATAGTTATATATTAAAATATGTATAAATATATATATGAAATATTCCTATTAAACAGAAGAATAAAACATCTGGTGAAGGATGAGCAGAGGGCTTATTTTTGTTGTCAGCTTTTCTGTATAATTGTTGAATTTTTAATTGTGAACAAACATTTTCTTGACAAATATTTTAAATTGGTAATCAAATAAAATACATTGAATCCATTGATTTTGAGAGGGAAATGGGGGCTCACTTAAGGTATGACAGTAAAAGTGCAAGTAGAATGCAAAAATTGCAGAGATAAGATCAGTGGATATGGCAACTAATTACATGAAGAGTAAAGTAGATGAAAGACTAAGAAGTAGAGGATTGGGCTAAAGTGATACTATTTATCTGAAATCCAGTCATACAAGGAAGAACAAGGATGTGATAAGGTCAATTGAAGAACTGAAATAGAATACATAGACTAGATCATTCAGTTACAGAAGTCTGTGGGCAGATAAGCATTATAAATATTAACATGGTAGCTATATGTTTAGTAGTTATTGCTAATAAACAAGATATGTTTTTTGAAACAGAAAAATATAAACAGTTTACTAATTAAAACAAAAAGAAAATTACTGTTTTCAAGATAGCCTGATTATATTTCATGGAAATGCCGTTGGAAGAAATAAAAATTTCCTAGAACTAATGGAATAACGAAAAGTTTAAAAATTGACAAACTGCAAAGAAAAATACACAATAATTCATAGTTCTATAATTTACCAGTAAAATAATAAATTTAAAGTAACATCAAAAAAGAACACGTAATCAACATGCCAAATTATTGATTGTAACTATCGCTGTATTAGTAGTAATTAGTAATATCATTTTTTCTTCATTTTCTTATGTTTTATCCACAAAACAGATAATTACTTTTTAAAAAGAAAATAATTTATGATATATGTGTAATGCATAGTGAAAAATTGTTAACTGACACTAAATACAAAGAAACATTTTAAAAGTGAGGAATAATTAAATAAGTGGCTGTTTGGGAATGTTGGAATACATTAAGGGTTATAACCATGGCACATGTTTACATCTGTAGCAAACCTGTGCATTCTGCACATATATAATGGAACCCAAAATAAAATAAAATTTAAAGATAAATATCCTTCTTTGTTTCAGTAATAACTTTTATCTTAAAGTGTATTTTGCCTTATATTAGTATAACCACTGTATCTCTCTTTTGCTTACTGTTTGTTTTTTAATTATTTTACTTTCAACCTATTTGTGTTTGACTCTAAATTGCATGCCTGTTGTAAACAGTATGGGATTTGTTTATAGTTTATAAAATCTATTTTGTCAATCACTGCCTTTAAATTGGAGTGCTTAAACCACTTATTGATAAGGTAGAATTTTCGTTTGTTATTTTGCTATTATATGTCTTATTTCCTTTTTGGTCTCATATTCTGCCATTCACTGACTTCTTTTGTATTAAATATATATTTTCTATTATATCATTATAAAAAGAAAAATAAAGAATTATAACAATTAGGGAAAAAATAATAACAATTATGAAAACAAAGACATAAATAATTTAAAAAATAGAAATTTATCATAAATGACTAATTATAAAAAGAAATCTATGCTGGTATTGTTATTAGAATATTTTCTGTAACAATAAGAACTAATCACAAAAGAGTTAATAAATTTTGAATTTCAAATTTTACAGATGGTGTTCTTGTTATACACCACTTAAATATATATTTCTGAAGAAAAATATAATTATTTTCCTGGATGAGTTATCCTGGTTTGTTCTTGTTAATAATAATTATAGAAGGGTTTTATGGGCAAATGCTGAATAGCAATCTTGCATTTGGGTTACTGCTGGGACACAGCAGGTGTTTCCAAAGGGACTGAAAGATTGTATCGTTTTAACACAATTAATTTCCAGAACTCAAATTATTTTTACACTATTTCTTGACATTTATCTTCCTGAGACTGTATATGCTGTTCTGGCTTTTTGACACCAATTTTAATTGCAGATTTGTAATCTTCCTCCTTCCGCTTTACAGGAGAAAAGCAGACATTTACCCATTCAAACTCTTACCTTCCCAGAGTTACAAAAACTGACAGGAACATTTGTAATAATTGATGTATCTATTGAAAAAGTGAATGACTCTAAAATGGCTCGAGTTGTTTTTCATCTGAAGTGCTTATAATTATCTGGTTTCAATAACATAAGGGAGATTCAAATTGATATTTTAAGTAATGAATGATTCAAACTAATTCTAATGATGCAGAAAATGATGTTTAGTTGTATACTTTTCAAGGAATTTTTAAAAACAGTTTCATTGTTAAAATTTCTTATTTCTATATAAATATTTGTGTTTATATTTATGTATCTGTTACAATTCATGAGGCCTGGAAGTCCAAGTAGAGAGCACTGGCAGATTTGGTGTCTGCTAAGAGCATGTTTCCTGATTTACAGGTGGTGCCTTTCTCACTGTGTCCTCATATATGGAAGGGACTAGGTTTTCTGAGACTTAGGCTCTTTGAGGCATCTTTTATAAGGCATTAGTCCCATTCATAAGAGCCTCCACTTTCACAAACTTAACACTTTCCCAAAGTCCTCATGTCTTAATATCATCATCTAGGGGATTAGGTTAAACATATGCATTTTGTGGGACACCAATATTCAGGCTTTAGAAATATATATTTAAAATACATAGATATAATAACAAATATAAAAGATGTACAAGGAAAGACTTTCAGTATTTCAATATGTCATCTTGACATACTCTATTAGTGAAGTATGATTAAAAAGAATTAAATTAGAGTTTGTTTGTAAATTGCATTTTTCACTGAATGTTACTGTAAATTAAATCATCTTGATGTTTAGATAGCACTGGATTCATTGAAAAGTGAGGCAATAGTTTGTATTAAAATTGTACTGTTAAAGTATGTGTTATTAAAATATTAATTTATCTAAAGGCAAATTAATTTATTGACTATCTTTTAAAATATAAGTATAATTTCTATAAAGAAAAGGACAAGAAAATAACTTGTTTTTTCCAGAAGCTTTTAGGGGATATACTAGTAAAATTTTGAGGACAAATTATATGCAGAAGCACAAGAAAGTCAGTTGTGGGCAGGTTGAAGTTAAAAAATATGTTTTGTATGATCAATTGAGAAATAACTATTAAATCTTTTTACTCATTGGACATATTCAGGTATTTTTAAAAACTACTGATGTCCAAGATCAGCAGCATTGGTTGCACTGATTCAAACCAATTGATTCAGCATTTCTGGACAGCGAAGCCAATCGTGAGCATTTTATTATATCTATTCATTATTTAAAAGTAACTTTTTTTTTTTTCTAGTGTGAATTAAGAAATGTGTCTAAGGTCAATTCATCAAAAAAGTAAGAGATAAGAAATGATATGGGTTTACTTGAGAAGAAGAAGTTTTCTCTCTAGTATTAATATCTGTGACTGTTTTGCAAATAATTTGTCTCCTTCTCCTCCTCCTCCACAGGAAGTGTAAATTAAAGAGGTAATGAGACTTCAGCATTGCAGCTTCCCAAATGTTAGGAAGGAAAAAGGGAAAAAAAAAAGGCAGAATATAGTACGGTCTAAACAAATAGGAAATATTCTCACCTGGGATAATATAAAAAGTTTTTATTTTGATTTTAGTTTGTTTTCTCTTTTGTACTTCTTTGTTTTATAGCTGATTCCTATCCTTAGAGAAATTTTAGTTAAAAAAAAAGATAATTTTACTTACTGTTTAAATCCAGGAAGGATAAACAGAGAAACAAAATCAGTGCACGATTTTTAGGTAGCTAAATGAGAATTGCTCATCAGGTCACCTAGGAATTCAGAGGCTATTGTCAGTATGCCTAACTCAAATTTGTCTAAAAGTGCAATTGATATTTCTGATATAAAGCTTTTTACAATAGCTTCTTTGTTATTTGTTATTTTGTATTTTAAATAATTTTAAAAGAGCTCAAAGAGGAATGTGATAATATGAAATATATCATAAAATAAACACTTAGGGATATCCTAAAAACTTGTAAGAAATATACTGTTACCTAATGTACTTCTTTTAAGAATACAAATTTATTTTAATTGTTGCTAGAGAAATGCAATTTATTCATATGTTAGTTCATATTTTTCCAGTTGCATATACTGTGCCTCCAGAATTTGGTTTCAGTATATTCATCATGTTAAAAGCAGGATTTAAATCAAATTGCATATATTTAACTGCCTAAATGCTAGCATGTCAGACTGAGATTTGCTGCTTTGTCAAAATGTCCTACCTTCTGTCGTATCCAAAATTAGTATTTCTGTAATCCTTATAAATTGGTTTCTATGGACTGTCAATCACTCCTCTGGGGCTCATTGCAAAGCAGAGAGATTCTGTACGTGTAATATAATAGCTTATTTTAACAGGATCCACAGACATTTACTTCTAATTGGTCACGCTGAATATATGAAAATCAAACTGAAAGGTTAGCTATCCCTAAAGGAAGAACAAAATATTTTCTTTATATCTATCATAATTTGTCTCATTAAGGCCATAACTTAGTCATGACATTTTATACTTGTACAGTGTTTCTTAATTTGAGATTTCAGAGCCAAACTATATAAAACTTCTGGCATATCCAATGACACATTTAATGAATATCCACTTTAGTTTCCTCATTATCATATTATTTCTCAGATTCAACTGCTATATTATAAAACATAAAACCTCAAAATTGTTAAAATATAATTTCTTATTTGATACTGAGTTAATCATTTATAGAATATTTATGATTAAATATTTTAACATATTTGTCAATCAAAATGCTACAATTAGGATTATTACAATATTTCCTCTTTAAAATAGTTCTGAATACTTCATATCAAAATGGAAACACAAATTATAATAAAGATCAAAACATATAATGATCTTATTCAACGTTTAGCAAAAAAAAATGCAAAATTTTCAAACACTTATGCAAACGTTTGTATTTTAATTTCCTAATATTTTCTAATTTTCTAACTAAATGACAGAATATAAAACATATATACATATACACCCAAAATATATTGTTTTATTTACACATTTTCTTAAATTTGTATGATATATATATACATAAAAATACAAATATGGATTATATATTCATCTCCAATATATATTTATAAATATACATATATTTATTTTTTAATGAAGTTAGTAAATACTTAAATTACTCTTTATATAATAAAATTTATATTTATAGATTATTATTCTTTTTTAATTTTTTTTTTGCGTTTTAGGTATTAGGGTACGTGTGATGAACGTGCAAGATTGTTGCATAGGTACATACATGGCAATGTGGTTTGCTGCCTTCCTTCCCATTTTACTGGGTTTTCTTTCAGGATTTTTCTCCTATTTTAAATCTCAGTTACCTTTTTCAAGGCTGTTATTGCATATCACATTTTCATGAAGGCTAATCCTTAGGCAACTGCACTAGCATTAAACAGTTAATCCTTGGGCTTTGGGAGGGCAAGATGGCTGACTAGACACAGCCAGGTGGAACTGCTGACATCCAGGGACCCAGATGACCTTTGTACTTCTCACAGAACTTGCTTCGTGGGGGAAGCCACAAAGTGTGGACAGAGGGAAACATAAAGAAGCAAGGGGAAGGCTGGGCACCTGGACTCATTCCTGGCCCCATTGGTTCCAGAGACATGGGTAAGTTGAACTGGCAAGGAGCAACCAGCTCTTACCAGGGGACCTCTGGAACTCTGGCAAGAGGAGATCCCTCAATCACCAGGGAGACAAATTGGCAAGCAGATCTGCTTAGAGAAGTGGTAGGGGCAGCTCACCAACTGAAATGGAGTGCAGAGGGTTTGATGCAGGAGACTCTGTAGTGTGCGTGGATAGAGACAGCCATCCTCCAATCCCATAGGAGACTTTAATTCTAGGGGAACTGCAGGTCCTGAACCATGCAGGGCTGTCTTGCCCATCAGATGGGGCCTGTCCAAACTGAGAACCCCGTGGTCCGCTGGCCTCTCCAGGAGCCCCAGCCTGGTCCCGCCTGCTTATAGGTCAGCCTCGGTGCCCTGTGGGTCTGCATCATAGCTTCTGTGCTAGCGGAACCCTGGCTGACCGGTGGAGAGCTTCAGATGAGCAGTCCCCATGGCCATGCACCAGCCCACCAGCTCCCTCCCCACACTGCGGCTTCCCCTAGACCCATCGCAACTCCCCACATTACTTTGCTGTGTGTGTCTGAATAGGATTTTGCTTACCTTGTTCCACAGTAGGTAAATGTGTGTGCACCCTGCCCTGCCCGTGGAAACTGCTGCTGCTGCCGGGGAAAT
The DNA here is from genome assembly GCA_004027715.1 of Plecturocebus donacophilus. Lineage (NCBI taxonomy): Eukaryota > Metazoa > Chordata > Mammalia > Primates > Pitheciidae > Plecturocebus > Plecturocebus donacophilus. Next base: position 68,037 of record PVKP010000217.1, read on the forward strand.
TCATACCAACCCCTCAATCCCTAGCAACTGCAGATGAAGACATGTAGGGCACAGAGCCAGCCAGCCCACCCTTGCACCAATACTACAGCAGGAGTAAAATGACACAGAGAACAACGGATCCTCCCCCTGCCTGAGTACCCACTCCTGCTTGTGGTGCACAGAGAAGGTACACAAACCTGCATCTGCCAGCGCTCTACCCCAGAGCCAGCACCAGCACCAGTGCAGTTGGAACACCGTCACCAGGAGAGACTGCCTTCCATCTCCTCCCACTAACTTGTTTGCCTTTTCCATCATGATTAATGCCTACAGGGAAACAGGCACGCTGGCACCCACTAGCACCTTGCCACAACCATCAAGTGTGCATCCCACAGAACTACCACTGTGGCTGCTGCTGGCATAGGTGAAGGAGAACAAATTCCACTGTTACCACACTATGAAAAGCTTGGGTGACACCAGCCATTGGTGATGCCCCAGGAGCAGCTTAGCATCCCACAGTGCAGTGGATTCCTAACCTCAAGGACCTACAGAACAAAGTCCGGCCCAGTGCAAGTCCCCACAAGTTAGATAATTTAGGCCAGGAATTGAGAGCTGAGCATTATCCTATAGTCTTCCAGAAATGAAGCTAGTCAGCTGAATCCACCATATACTATAATCAAACCCTCATCATCATCAACTAGAATTTTTTAAAAATTCCAAAGGTGAGCAACTGAAAATATTGAAGGAACATTAGCCTACAAAGATAAGAAAAAACTAGCACAAGAACTCTGACGAAATCCAGAGTGCCTTCTTCCCTGCAAATGATTGCATCACCTCTTCAGTGAGGATTCTGAAGAGCTGAGCCACTGAAATGACAGAAATAGAATTCAGAATATGGATAGGAACAAAGATCATTGAGCTACAAAAATACATTGAAACCTAATACAAAAAAGCTTAAAAAAAAGATAAAACAATGCAGTAGTGAACAAACTAGCCAGTATAGAAAAGAATGTAAACAAATGGATAGAGCTGAAAAACACAGGACGATAATTTCATAATGCAATCACAAGCATTAAGAGCAGAATAGGCCAAGCAGAGGACAGAATCTTAGAGCTTGAAGACTGTCATTATGAAATAAGACAGACAAGAATACAGAAGAAAAAAAAAGAAGCAAAGAAAATCTTTGATAAATATGAGTTTATGTAAAGAGACCAAATTTACAATTCATTAGTGTTCCTGAAAGAGGTAACAAGAATGGAATCAACTTGGAAAATATATTTCAGAATATGATTCATGAGAATTTCCCCAACCTAGCTAAAGAGGCTAACATTCAAATCAGAAAACGCAGCGAACTCTAGTAAAATATTCACACAAAGATTGTACCCAAGACACATAATTGTCAGAATCTCCAAGGTTGAAATAAAAGAAAATAAATGTTAAAGGCACATCGAAAAGTTAGGTCACCTACAAAGGGAATTTCATGAGATTAACAGTGGACCTCTCAGCAGAAACTCTACAAGTGAGAAGAGATTGAAAGCCCATATTTAATAGTCTTAAAGAAAAGAAATTCCAATACACAATATTACATCCAGCCAAACCAAGCTTCATAAGCTAGGAAGAAATGAAATCCTTTGCAGATAAGCAAATGCTGAGGGAATTTGTTACCACCAGACCTGCCTTTATTAGAATTATAAAGAAAAAAAAAAAAGAAGATTCAAATAAACACAGTAAGAAAAAAGAGTATATCCACTGACATCTCAAAAATACAGACAGCCATCCAATAATTACGAACACCTCTATGCTAATAAAACAGAAAATCTAGAAGAAAAGGATAAATTCCTGGTTGCATATATCCTCCAAAGCTGAATTAGGAAGACATTGAATCCCTGAACAGATAATCAGCTCTGAAATTGAGTCAGTAATAAATAGCCTATCATTGAAAATAAATAAATAAATAATAAAAGCCTAGTACCAGATGGATTCACAGTTGAATTCTATGTGATATACAAAGAAGACCTGATACCAAGCCTTCCTCAAAAAAATAAGGAAGGACTCATCCTTAATTTATTCTATGATGCCAGCATCACTGGCAGAGACAACAAAAAAATGAAAGGTCAATACCCTTAATGAACATAGATGCAAAAATCCTCAACATAATATGGCAAACCAAATCCAACAGCACATCAAAAAGTGTATCCACCATGATAAAGTAGGTTTTACCCCTGAGATGCAAGGTTGGTTCAACATATGCAAATAAATAAATGTGATTCACTATATAAACAGAACTAAAGACAAAAACCACATGTTATCTCAATTAACTCAAGAAAGACTTTCAATAAAATTCAACACTCTTTCATGTTAAAAACTCTCAATAAACTTGGTATTGAAAGAACATACTTTAAAATAATAAGGGCCATCTCTGACAAACTCACTGCCAACATCATACTGAATAAGAAACAGCTGGAAGCATTCCCCTTGAAAACAGGCACAAGACAAGGTTGTCCTCTTGCACCATCATTGCAATAACAAGAGGTTGCTATTTGTTGAATAGCAACAAAGTATTGGAAGTTCTGGCCAGAGCAATAAGGCAAAAAAAAAAAAAAAAGAAAGGGCGTCCATATAAGAAGAGAGGAAGTAAAACTATCTCTGGTTTCAGAAAACATGATTCTACATTTAGAAAACTCCATTGTTTTGGCCAGAAACCTCCTTGAGGCGACAAACAACTTCAGCAAAGTCTCAAGATACAAAATCAATGAGCAAAAATTGCTAGCACTCCTATAACCCTACAACAGTCAAGTGGAACGCCAAATCAGGAATTCAGCCCCCTTCATAATGCCACAAGAAGTATGAAATACCTAGGAATACAGCTAACCAGGGAGGTGAAATGTCTCTGCAAGAGAAACTATAACACATTGCCAAAGAAATTAGATAACACATACAAATGGGAAAACTTTTCATGATCATGGATAGGAACAATCAGTATCATTAAAATGGCCATATTGCCCAAAGCAATTTATAGATTCAATGTTATTCCTATTAAACTACCAGTGCCATTTTTCACAGAACTAGAAAAAATCTATTTTAAAATGTATATGGTACCAAACAAGAACCCAGGTAACTAAAGCAATCCTAAGCAATAACATCATACTACTTGACTTCAAACTATGCTACAGGGCTACAGTAACAAAAAGAACATGGTACTGGTGCAAAAATACACACATAGACTAATGAAACAGAATAGAGAAACTAGAAATAAGGCTTCTCACCTACAACCACTTGATCTTCAACAAATCTGACCAAAAAAAAAAAAAAAAAAAGGCAATTGAGAAAGGGCTTCCTATTGAATAAATTGTACTGGGATAACTAGCTAGCCTTGTTCAGAATATTGAAATGGGACCCCTTCCTTACAACATGTTAAAAATTAACTGGATTTAAAGATGGCCTAAGGACTTAAATGTAAAAATTCAAACTATGAAAATATGGGCAAACAACCAAGGCAATATCATTCTGGACATAGGAATGGTCAAAGATTTTGTGATGAAGATGCCAAAGTAATTGCAAGAAAAACAAAAATTGACAAATGACATCTAAGTAAACTAAAGATCTTCTGCACGGCAAAAGAAACTATCAACAGGGTGAACAGGAAAAACTATAGCATAGGAGATAATTTTTGCAAACTAGGCATCTAACAAAAGTCTAATATCCTTTAAACAAAGCCTCTTATAGATGCTATAGCATGACTTATATTTAAACAAATTAATAAGATAAAAACTACCCCATTAAAAAGTGTCAAAGCACATGAACAGACACTTTTTAAAATAATACATACATGTGGCCAACAATCATATGTAAAAAAAGCTCAACATCACTGATCATTAGAAAAATTCAAATCAAAAGCAAAATGAGATATGATCTCATGTAAGTCAGAATGGCTATTATTAAAAAGAAAAAATAATAGATACTGGTGAGATTAATTTGTTCAACTATTGTGAAAGACAGTATGGGCAATTCCTCAAAGTCCTTAAAGCAGAAATACCCCTTTACCTAGCAATCCCATTACTGGGTATATACCCAAAAGAATATAAATCATTCTATCATAAAGACACATGAATCAGTATGTTCATTGCAGCACTATTCACAAAAGGAAAGATATAGAATCAGACTAAATATTAATCAGTGGTAGACTGGGAAAAGAAAATATGGTTCATATATACCATGGAATACTATGCAACCATAAAAAGTAACAAGATCATGTTCTTTACATGAACATGGATGGAGCGGGAGGACATTTTCCTTAGCAAAATAGGAAGAGAAAACCAAATACGAGAAGGGAAAGAATCATGAAAAACAACTAATAGGTACTAGGCTTAATACCTGGGTGATGCAATAATCTGACAACAAACCCCCATGACACAAGTTTGCCTGTGTAACAAATCTGCATGTGTACCCCTAAACTTAAAAGTTAATTTTATAAAATTTAATCTTCATGAAATACTTGGTTTCTAAACATAAGTTGATATGCTTAGAAAGATAAGCATGTAAGTAAAGCATAGAAGACATAAATCCTGTTTCTTCATGTTATCTCTTAGAAAAATTTTTATTTTATTACAGATGGAAAGACTAGAAAATTCATTTTGATTCACTAAATATTTGTTGAATTGTGAGCATTCTTTGTCAAATGATGTTGACTGAAGAAAATATTTTTGATTTTGAAAGAGCTACTCTCTTGAGCGCGGTGGCTCATGCCTGTAATTCCAGCACTTTGGGAGGCCGAGGCGGGTGGATCACAAGGTCAGGAGTTCCAGACCAGCGTGAACAACATGGTGAAACCTCATCTCTACTAAAAATACAAAAATTAGCTTGGAGTGGTAGCACACGCCTGTAATCCCAGCTACTAAGGAGGCTGAGGCAGGAGAATTGCCTGAACCTGGGAGGCGGAGGTTGCAGTGAGCCAAGATTGTACCACTGCACTCCAGCCTGGGTGACAGAGTGAGACTTCGTCTCAAAAATAAATAAATAAATAATAAATAAATAAATAAATAAAAGAGCTATGCTATACCATAAGGGGAAGGAATAAAAAAGATGACACTAAAGTAAAATATTATTTCAATGTCTTTTGTCCTGTTAGTGATACTAAAACCATTAAACAGAGAAAAGAAAGTGTTCCTGAGTAGGTGGTCAAGATTCCTTTGTTTCATCACTCTGGAAGAATAAGAAGAGCTCATTATGTGGACAAAATGAATAAGACAATGAACAAAAGAGCATTTCCTACAAGATTAATAAGATGTAGCAATAAATTAAGTAGGTATATATTTATTTTCAGAGACATGTAAAAATGTAGCCTAAAGTTACATTATCAGTCATGGTTAGAAACATGACTGGATTTTAGATTGTAAATGTTCTTGATGAGCCATTCTAAGGTAATTTAACTTTATTAAATAAGCAACTCGGGGGAAGAAATATATCAAACATCAGTGTTTTAAGTTGGGCTAGTCACAATCAGGTCATATTTTCAGAAAAGGAGCAGTGGCATGCTATATTGACCAGTTATAATGAGAAAAAAATAAGTTAAAAGAACATTCACATTTTGTAGTTAGAAATATGGGTACAAAACAAAATTTTTATATTTATTAGTGTTGGAATATGGATAACATTTAAAAAATAATCTGAAACTTATAGAAATGCTTTCATTCATTCATACGTTCATTGACATATCCATTAATATTCTAGACCGTTAATATTTCATTAATAAAAGGAACATACATTTCAGTCAAATAAATAAATAAAAATATTATATACTAATAACCATGATGCAGAGAATTAAGAAAGGGCAATAGGCAATCAGTGACAATGATAACAAGATCCTGGGTGGCTGAGTTTTTGGAGGAGTGCTCTTTGAGAAGATGACATTTAGTTAAGATTTGACTGCCAAAAAAGAGTAAGTAACTTTTTTTGAAGCATGTGATGCAAAATATTATGGAACTAGATTTACACATCTGAGAATTAAAAATAATCCAGAATATTTGTCATTATTAAAGGAAAATACACACAAACACACACAACGATAATATATGAAGATGTAAGGTTATGAAGAGGCATAACATAAAAACTATTAACCATATAGTCTATGTACTGTTTTGTTCTTTTAAAATTCCCACCTTTTCAACCAATTACAAAATTTGGTATATTAATAGTTTCAAAGAATTCTTAGAGAGCTATCTTTGCCATTCTGTGGGGTAGATTGCTTTGGATAAAAGTGAAGCAGATGGAATCATAAAAAGCAGAAAATGATTTTATGCATTGCTGTTTTCTGAATTTGAATTTGTTCATGTATTTTCTACTTATATATTAAATATCTTACAAAGTTAGTTCAAATATGATTATCCTTAGAGAAAGATTTTAGTTTTTATTTTTTTAATTCTTTTGTTCTCAACACCAAATCACACTGGAAGAGAAAGATTTTTAAATTACATTTGTTACTATGAAACTTGATAAAGGCTCCAATTATGAGATTACATAAAATTATTGAGATTTTTATAATCTAAATAAGCATTTTTCTTTTGTGTTTAAAACTCCTTGCAAGTATTTGGCTTAATTAAATTAAGTGGAAGTCCATATAATGGACTTCTTTTTATTTCTAAAAGTACTTCACAATTTAATTCATAGAAACATTGAGCATAATAAATAAAAATAAAAAGGAGACTAAAAGCTACCCCTTTAAATTCAACATCTGTTATGAAGTAGAACAGTAAATTGAAGGCTTTATATTGAACCTTTACTTTTAGAATAAAAGTAGCAGTTTATTGATATTTTATAGATAAAAATACAGAATAGGCTTAGAGATAAATAAGTTGTGCAAATGTACACATCAGATAAATAATCTATCCAAGATTCCACTTCATGTCTGTTTTACTTCAAAACCCCAGTGCTGTAGTTTGTGTAATCTTGTGCATTACATTGTGATCAGTGATGGAAATTTACAGATGAGGAATTGACTTATTTCTCATACTTAAAATGAGGAAAGATGCTCATAGACAAGTGAAGGCATGTTATCTATAGATCAAAACTTGAACTAATCAAAATATTTTTGACAGACATGGACCTTCCATCTAAATTTCATCTAAATTTTGATTACATTAACGGGTAAACAAAAATTGTGCCTTATATCTTGGCAAACATCTTATCATATTTATATTCCTGACACCTTTATGTTAACTTTAAAATTTCGTAATAATATTTCCTATGTAAGAAATGTATCACTTTGAGGACTGAAAACATTGGTAGAGCAACAACTATGTTCTTATCATTTTCTGAGCCATTATACACATAAACTCATGCATCCATATTTGTGTTTGGATAGTGTGTACTTACAAACTATGTGTAGTTCTATATGTGTAGTTACAGACTTCTCATATATGGCACATAGTACTTCTGGGGGGATCATATATCAATATTGAGAAAGAAGTTTAACATAAAATGGTAAATTATGAAAAAATATTTTAAAAAATTCTAGTTCCTAAATATAATGTATACATTACATTTTTAAAACTTTGGTTAATGATGGTTTAACACTGTGCAGCCTTGAAGTGCCTTCTGAAATATTACATTAAATATAATTAAGCTTTGTTTAAGTTAGGTGACTTTGGATTTGACTGAGTAAAATGCAATTTAAATTGGCATTAGCAAAAAAGAACCATCATTATGAAAATACAGCAACAGCAAATTTTACATCAAATGCAAGTTTAGATATATTATTGGGTCTCAGTAGAAACTAGAAATGGGAAATTACATGGCCTGAGGACTTTTTTCATTTCTTCTACTCCCCTCCATAAATGTACTCACTTGCTGTACCCAATACAGATGTTTTTCCTATGCTAGTTTTATGTACAATGCAAGAAACATGGACTCCAGTACCTCTATGACTTTTGATAATTATCTTTTAACTAGAAAAAAAAACCCAGGTAATATTCTTTATTCCAATCCACAATAATAAAGAGACGTAGGATTATTTTGTCCAGTTTTGTAGTGTATTGTATATCAGATCAAAATCTCTGGCTTAAAGACAATTTATGTAATAAGGCCTTCTTGCTGAAAGTCATGAGATGAGGAAAAGGGATAAGAATCAAAAGACCAATGTCAGGAAATAATCTATGTCAGGAAGAAAATTCTATTTATATTTATTATAGTCTATATAAATTTTATTATGTGTTATTACGCTTGAATGCATCATACATTTTTGAGAATCAATAATCTATATAAAGTAAGTTTTATTTAACCAAAAGTTTTTATGAGCCAGGATACCTTTTCTCTGACCATGATATAAAAACAAAAAATAAAGAAAAAACTAAAAGAAGCTTCCTAATTTCTCAGATGTTTTTGTTCTAAAATATTTTAGGAGTTAAGTTGATTATTTTCCTGACTTATTAAAGAATATTTTCTTATTTTCACATTTGTATGTGTATATTTACATTTAACTTGTAAAGCCTTGTTCTGTTTTATAGTTGTATAACTGAATTTATCATAAAAATTATTTTGTAAGATGTAAATTATTATTTCCCTTCCATTGATATTTAAACTGTCATAAAATTAGAAACAATTTATAATTGTACAAGATGTATAACAATACTATGTGGAAAAAAACTGGAGATAAGAGGCAAAATATATCTTAGATTATTGTTATATTTATCCCGTATATCAATATTTTCATGACAAATAGTTCATAGATTGATTCTGTCATACTCCATTTTTACTTCTGATTATTATAGCCAGACTACATGACTGCCTGTATAAATTATCAAAACTAAAAAACAAGTGCTTTATGAATTGTACATTGTATCTCCTGAATACAAGAGAATAGTTGCAGGATTGATCTTGGGTTCTGATTGGCTATTTATTGTTTAGGCACAAAGTTTCACTAATCAAATTTAATGAAATAAACAGGTTGAAATTCAAATAAGACATACTATACTGCATCATTAAAAAATAAACTCATGAAATTTTGGACCCGAAATCACTATGACTGTTAACTAAATTATATCTGAAGAAGTATAATTTACATTTTGAACTAAAATAGGCACTTTATAAATGCTGGTTAATTTCAAATTTGCTTGAAGATTAATCGAGTAGGGAATAACTAATCATACAATCAAATAACTATGCCACATTAAATTCATTTCATCGCAGAGTACAATAAAAAAAAACAGAGTGCATTTTTGAAATGTAATACTTTTAATTTACCTAGACTATTCAGGTAAAATAATCTCCTTAATTTATCCAGGATATGTAATATACGTATTGTGATTTAGAAAAAAATAAAAATATTTTTGAAAGAAGTTATGTTATAATGTTAATGTGTTTTTAAAAGTTCTAAATAAATTAAGGTTCTATATTGGTTAGACATTTCAAATTATATTTCATGGTGGCTTATAATATTGATTAGCATAAAATGAATACTTATTTTACTTTTGTATATGTTTGTAGACAATTTGTGTAAATATTTTAAATAGTAAATATCTTGTGAGACCATTAAAATGTAAAGCTTAGCTGATATGTTATAGAGAAAAATGGCATATAGCTTACTTAATTATATAGAACTGAAAGTATCCATTAGACATTCAATTAATGCATAGATACAGCAATAAGGATAAAATGTAATCATAATAATGCATCATTTTAGAAAACAAATTATAAACCACAAGATGGAGCTGGAATTACATTTTCTATAAAAAGTGAATTTTACTCATCATATTTTAAAATGTATGTACTCTATGCAGTACATATAATTTTTAAAACACCATGTAAGATTGTGCATATTTCCAAAGTGCTCATACATTTACAGTCACAAATATTATAGTTATTTAAATACTTAAATATGACCCTACAATGTACATGTAAACCTATTGTTAAAAGACAAAATCACACACATAAAAATTTAAAGATTAAATTAGTTTTTATTAGTAATTTTACAATTAGGCAACATCTTTTACTATAAAATGACATGAGTATCTTGAAAAACTTAACAAAGAAGATTGTTTTTATAGACAGAAAAGGGATAAAGAAAGCAAAACTGAAGAATAAAAAATGGATTGATCATTTAATAGTTACTTGCCTTATAGGCTTAAAACAGAGGAGACTTCCTTATTAGGCTAATTCAGGGTGACTAAAATTTCCTGTTTTTGTAGAAAAACTGGTTCATTTTCAATTTTAGTTTGATCAAATGACACTGAGCACAAATGGCTTCATTTGATCTGGTCTGTGGGAACCTAGTATGGAAGGCTAGCCCAAAATGATGACATTCTATGAATGTTAACACTATCAAATTTCATCTATCACAATTGTGTTTAAATTTTCATAAAAATATTTGTTTTACAATACAAAAAGTATGACGAACCAGGCTGAAGGAAATTTTTGGAAATGACTGCTGAATTGTTTTCTCTATTAGTTACCAAATAGTAGAGTGATATTCATTATGAAAAGAGTATTTTAGCATGGTACAATCATTTAATCTTTTATGCACGTATGTGCATTATACCTTATAATATATATGATGTCATTTATTAAAAATGTTATTTGGTGAGGACCAGTTACATCCTTCTTGCTTTAATCTATTTTCCTGTCTTTGGTATTTATTGTAACTGAGACAAAATTTACTTTCTAGAACGTCCATTTGAAAAACTTCTCTTTAGACTCCTGGGTTAACTTCCACGCTTGTGAAAGAATATGTAGCAGCCTCACCTTAACCAGAGTAAAACCTCAAAGGCACTGCTAATAATAACAATGGAGGATTTTTAAGCTATGGTAGACAATATGTTACCTGTGAAACTATTTTTGTTTAATATTTTATTTCTAGATTTTAATAAAATACCGAATAGTAATAGCCAGTGGGACTTCACCACAAACTGTTAGAGCTAATATACAAATTCAATTAAATTGTAGAATACAAAATCAACAAACAAAAATCCATTGCATTCCTATAAAAATCTTTTTTGTTTTAAATTGTTAAATTTAATTTGTTTAATTAATTTGTTTAAATTGTTAAATTGAGCAGAGATCCTGTGTTCTCTTTATATTAAGATAATTTGTTACTCAACAAGAATATACACTCCTAGAAAGATTATGCTTTATTGCTTAAGAGAATACAGCACTTATGATATATGTCAGAAAGCCTAATGTAATATGAACATTTTTAAATTATCTCCAAATTTGTTTAAAAGTTGAATGTAGACTCAAAGTTTCTCATTTTGTACAAACTGCATTAGATATAGCGAAACAAAAATTAAAACTATTGAAACGAGCTATCTATTTAAAAAATTAAGTAAGCATTCTTAAAGCACTGTAATTTAAGTAGAATTCGGGGCCCTTCTGGGGGTCTGAGAAACATTCTAGGAAACTTCATGGTTCAAATTTTTGTACTAGTCCCTCCTGAGTTATCTTAGCTCCACTTTCTTTCTTAAATTGAATAACACATTTCAGTCTGATCAACTACAAGGGAATTACTTCAACAATTTTTTAAATTATAAAATATAAGAGTTTTTATAATTAAAAAATATATACATGCAGTGAAATGGTTAGCCTCTTATGAAGAATTTCTCCTAGAAAAATCTCCTAGAAGGTTAAGTGTAAGTTTAGTGTCCTGCTATTGCATTCAAAGTCTCCTTAGAGAACCCAGTCCTGGGGAATTGGGAGGCTGGATGGGGAGCCACTAGGCAGATAAGACTGGTTGTATTGAAGAAGAGAAAAAAAAAGAGAAATACTATAAACAATCTATTTTGAACCAGAAGATAGTTTACCTCTAGTACTTAAAAAAATATATATGTGTTTTGCCATGAAACTTAAGTTCTCATAAGAATAAATAACAACAGTGCCCATATATAATGCATTTCAAACTAAAATAGCCAAATCCGTGCTAAGATTAATGATTAACCCTTTAGAACTGGGATCTATAAAAGAGGGAAGAAGAGGTTTTTAGGCATCTAAGGACACTTAGAAATCCTAGGATATTACAGATGGAAGGGATTTTTTTTCCAAGTCGGAAGTCTTGCTCTGTCTCTCAGGCTGGAGTGCAGTGACACAATCTTGGCTGACTGCAACCTCCGCCTTCCAGGTTTAAGCGATTCTCCAGTCTCAGCCTCTAGAGTAGCTGGGATTACAGGCACACACCACCACATATGACGAATTTTTGTATTTTCAGTAGAAGTGGGATTTCACCATGTTGTCCAGGCTGGTCTCCAACTCATCATCTTGTAATCCAACCACCTAGCCTCCCAAAGTGCTGGAATTAGAGGCATAAACCACCACACCTGGCCCTAGAATGAATTTTAAATAAAGGGAAAAAATGTTAAAGGCAACCAGAGAGAAAGGTCCAGTTACCCACAAAGGGAAGCCCATCAGGCTAAAAGCAGATGTCTTTACAGAAACCCTACAGGCCAGAAGAGAGTGAGGGGCCAATATTCAACATCCCTAAAAAAAATTTTCAACCTAGAATTTCAAATCCACCAAACTAAGCTTCATAAGCAAAGGGGAAATAAAATACTTTACAGACAAGCAAATGCAGAGAGGTTGTGTCACGATAAGGCCTGCCTTATAAGACCTATAGAAGGAAGCACTAAACATGGAAAGGTACAACCAGTACCAGCCACTACAAAAATATCCTAAATTGTAAAGACCATCAACACTATGAAGAGACTGCATCAACTAATGGGCAAAACAACTAGCCAGCATCACAATGGCAGGATCAAATTCACACATAAAAAAATTAACCTTAAATGCAAATGGGCTAAATGTCCCAATTAAAAGGCACAGACTGACAAATTGGATAAAGAAGACACATTGAGTGCTGTATTCAGGAGACCCATCTCACATGCAAAGACACACATAGGCTCAAAATAAAGGGATGGAGGAATATTTACCAAGCAAACGAAAAGCAAAAAAAAAAAAAAAACAAACAAAAAAAAACCAGGGGTTGTAATTCTAGTCTATGATAAAACAGAGTGTAAACAAGCAAAGATCAAAAGAGACAAAGAAGGGCATTACATAATGGTAAAGGGATCAATGCAACAAGAAGAACTACTTATCCTAAATATATATGTACCCAATAGACAACCACTCAAATTTGTAAAGCAAGTTGTTAGAGACCTACAGAGAAACTTAGACTCCTACACAATAATAGTGGAAGACTTTAACACCCCACTGTCAATATTAGACAAATCAACAAGACAGAAAATTAGCAAGTATATTTAGGACTTGAACTCAGCTCTGGACCAAGCAGACCTAATAGACATCTACAGAACTCTCCACTCCAAATCACCAGAATATACATTCTTCTAAGCACCACATTGCACTTATCCTAAAATTGACCACATACTTGGAAGTAAAACATTCCTCAACAAATGCAAAAAACAAAAATTATAACAAAGAGTCTTCACACTACGGGGCAATCAAATTAGAACTCAGGATTAAGAAGATCAAGTCAACTTAATCCCTGGGATGCAAAGCTGGATTAACATATACAAATTTTTAAACATAATCCATCACTTAAACAAGGCCAAAGACAAAAACCACATAATTATCTCAATAGATACAGAAAAGGCCTTCGACAAAATTCAGCAAACTTTATGCTAAAAACTCTCAATAAGCTATGTATTTATGGACTGTATCTCAAAATAATAAAAGCTATTTATGACAAACCCACAGCCAATATCATACTGAATGGGCAAAAACAGGAAGCATTCCCTTTGAAATCTGGCACTAGACAAGGCTGCCCTCTCTCACCACTTCTATTCAACATAGTATTGGAAGTTCTGGCCAGAGAATTCAGGCAAGAAAAAGAAACAAAGTGTATTCAATTAGGAAAAGAGGAAGTCAAATTGTCTGTATTTGCAGATGACATGATTGTATATTTAGAAGACACCATTGTGTCAGCCCAAATTCTTCTTAAGATGATAAGCAACTTCAGCAAAGTCTCAGAATACAAAATCAATGTACAAAAATCACAAACATTCCTACCCACCAATAACAGAAAAACAGAGAGCCAAATCATGAGTGAACTCCCATTCATAACTGTTACAAAGAGAATGCAATACCTAGGAACACTACTAACAAAGGATGTAAAGGACCTCTTCAAGGAGAACTACAAACCACTGCTCAAGAAAATAAGAGAGAACACAAACAGATGGAAATACATTCCAGGCTCATGGTTAAGAAGAATCAATATTGTGAAAATGGCCATTTGTCCAAAGTAATTTACAGATTCAATGCTATCCCCATCAAGGTACCATTCATCTTCTTCACAGAACTGGAAAAAATCACTCTAAACTTTATAAGGAACCAAAAGAGAGCCCAGGTAGCCAAGACAATCCTAAGCAAAAAACAAAACAAAAAAACAAAGCAGGAGGCATCAGGCTACCTGGCTTCAAACTATACAACAAGGCTACAGTATTCAAAACAGCATGGTACTGGTAACAAAACAGAGATATAGACCAATGGAAAAGAAAGGAGGCATCAGAAGTAACACCACACATCTACAACCATCTAATCTTTGACAAACCTGACAAAAACAAGCAATGGGGAAAGGATTCCCTGTTTAATAAATCATGCTGGGAAAACTGGCTAGCCATGTGCAGAAAGCAGAAACTGGACCCCTTCCTTACACTTTATAAAAAAATTAACTTGAGATGGATTAAAAATTTAAACATAAGACCTAACACCATAAGAATCCTAGAAGAAAACCTAGGCAATACCATTCAGGACATAGGCAGAGGCAAGGACTTCTTGACTAACACACCAAATGCAATGACAACAAAAACCAAAATAGACAAATGGGATCTAATTAAACTTAAAAGCTTCTGCACAGCAAAATAAACTATCATTTGAGTGAACTGGCAACCAACAGAATGGAAAAAAAAATTTGCAATCTACCCATGTGACAAAGAATCTACAATGAACTTAAACAAATTTGCAAGAAAAAAACAACCCCACCGAAAAGTGGGCAAAGGATATGAACAGACACTTTGTAAAAGAATACATTTATGCAGCCAACAAATATATGAAAAAAAACCTCATCATCACTGGTCATTAGAAAATTCCAATCAAAACCACATTGAGATATCATCTCATGCCAGTTAGAATGATGATCATTAAAAAATATGGAGACAATAGATGCTGGAGAGGATGTGGAGAAATAGGAACAATTTTACACTGTTGGTAGGAGTGTAAATTAGTTCGACCATTGTGGGAAGACAGCATGGCAATTCCTCAAGGATCTAGAAATAGAAATACCATTTGACCCAGCAATCCCATGACTGGATATATACCAGAAGTATTATAAATCACCCTACTATAAAGACACATGCACGCATATGTTCATTACAGTTTACAATAGCAAAGACTTGGAACCAACCCAAATGTCCATCGATGATAGACTGGATAAAGAAAATGTCGCACATATACACCATGGAACACTATGCAGCCATAGAAAAGGATGCATTCATGTCCTTTGCAGGCACATGCATGAATTTGGAAACCATCATTCTCAGCAAACTGCCACAAGAACAGAAAACCAAACACATGTTCTCAGTCGTAAGTGAGTGTTGAACAACGAGAACCCATTGACACAGTGAGTTGAACATCATACACCAGGGCCTGTTGGGGGGTGGGGAGACTAGGGGAGGGATAGAAGTGGGGTGGGGTTATTGGGGAGGGATAACATCAGGAGAAATACCTAATATAGATGACGGGGGGATTGATGAGCAAACCACAATTGCATATGCATACCTATATAAGAATCCTGAGCGATCTGCACCCCAGAACTTAAAATGCAAGAAAATTAATTAATTAATTAATTAATTAAAAAGAGTAACTCATTGAAAACCACACAACTACACAGAAACTGAACAACATGCTCCTGAATGTCTACTGGGTGAATAACAAAATTAAGGCAGATATAAAGAAGTTATTTTAAACAAATGAGAACACAGACACTATGCACCAGAATCTCTGGGACACATTTAAAGCAGTGTGTAGAGAGAAATTTATAGCACTAAATGCCCATAAGAGAAAGCAAGAAAGATCTAAAACTGATGCCTTAACATCACAATTAAAAGAACTAGAGAAGCAGAGCAAACAAATCCAAAAGCTAGCAGAAGATAAGAAACAACTAAGATCAAAGCAGAACTGAAAGAGCTAGAGACACCAAAAGACCTCAAAAAATAAATGAATCCAGGAGTTGACTTTTTGAAAAGATTAACAAAATGGACAGACTACTAACTAGATTAATAAAAAAAGAGGGAAGAATCAAATAGATGCAATAAAAAATGGTAAAGGGAATATTGCCACTGATCCCACAGAAATACAAACTACCATCAGAGAATACCATAAACACCTCTATGCAAATAAACTGGAAAATCTGGAGGAAATTAATAAATTTCTGGACACGTCTACCCTTCCAAATCTAAACCAGGAAGAAGTCGAATTCCTGAATAGACAAATAACAAGGTCTCCAGTTGAGGCAGCAATTAATAGCCTACCAATGTAAAAAGTCCATGACCATATGGATTCACAGCCGAATTCTTCCAGAGGTGCAAAGAGGAGCTGGTACCATTCCTTCTGAAACTATTCCAAACAATGGAAAAAAGGAATCCTCTCTAACTCATTTTACGAGACCAGCATCATTCTAATACCAAAACCTGGCAGAGACACAACATAAAAAGAAAATACCAGACCAATAGCCCAGATGAACATTGATGTGAAAATCCTCAATAAAATCCTGGCAAACAGAATCTAGCAGCACAATAAAAAGCTTATCTAAAATGAACAAGTCAGCTTCATCCCTGGATGCAAGACTGGTTCAGCATATGCAGATCAATATAGGTAATCCATCACATAAACAGAACCAAAGACAAAAACCACTTCCTAGCCTCTTAACTTTGGCTTTAGCCATATCACAGCAATGCTTAATGTAGTGTTACTTGAATAATATTTAAAGGATAAATTACCAAACTTTGTAACTCACTGTTTTGTTATTTCTGTCTATAATATAAGGGGTAACCTCAATGTGTCATTATCTAAGCCATGCCAAGTATCAGCTAAGAATCTCTGAGCAGAAGAGATTCAAATTGTTTGCAAGAGAAAACAATCAGTATACATGCAACAAAAAACAAATAGATATTTTTCTCCTAGCATCCTGCCTATTTTAGCTATATATAAAGGTAAAATGCTAATTTACTGCCTTAGATTGTATATTTATTTGTTTTATTGTTATATTCACAGGCCAAGTCATGTCTGACTGTTAACAAAAAGTTCGATTCTGAATCAAACGTTATTTTATGTCTTTGTAGAGAAATCAGACAATAAGCATGTTTTGTATTTCTGGTTAAATATCACTTTATTCTCAAATTATTTTAATTCCTGAAGGACAGGGATATCCACTGCTACAGTTTTTAACCTTAGTCTATTAGACACATTTAGTGCTTAAAATATATAGAGATGCTTGTTTCTCCCTCTTCATTTAGCATCTCTTGGACATTGAGACTACATAGATTTGCTTATGAAACTACAACCACAACTATGTCCACTATTGGTGCAAAATCAGGGTCAAAATTCATTTAAGTTAGCAATACTTCTTTAGTCTTAGATCAGCTAAAAGATAACAAAATGATACTAGGTATGTGTTATGTTATATCACTGTCAGGAACAGATTTTGTATCTGCTTAGACAAAGTATTTTTCCCTTAATTTCCAGAATTCTAAATGGACATTATAAGAATAATCAGTATTGGTTGCATGTAAAATTCAGAATAAAAATGATACTAACTTTACAGTATAATCAGGATATCAGATAAAGTTATTTTAAGATGTGTACTAATTAATTGAAATTAAGTTATACATAAAGACTTTAATAAATATACACATATTCCCGAAGATTTCTCCAAAGAAAGTAAAATAAACCATGTGATAAAGTTTTAACATTTAGTCTAAACTTCCCTTTGAGGAAAGGCAAATATTTCCGAAGATTTCTCCAAAGACAGTAAAATAAACCATGTGATAAAGTTTTAACATTTAGTCTAAACTTCCCTTTGAGGAAAGGCAAGAAGCCCAGAGGAAGCAAGTAGACTTGCTTAGTTAATAATGGAAGATACTCCCAGCATGTTTTCTTTCAGTATATCAATTTACCATCCCTCTAGGTTTTTTGGTTAACAATTGATTACTAGTAGTCAGGAACCATAGAAAAGAAGAATGTTCGAGTTTTGAACAACAAGATTTCAATTTAACATCCATCAGCTAGAAACTAAGTAGATGGCAACTTATACACTAGGACTATTCAAATAATTAATGATGTTTCCATATCTTGCAAGTCATTTTGTAAGTTACTGTCAACTGCCATTTTTGTGTACAAGCAATTAACAAAGCACATTTTAACATCATGTGGAAATAACTAACTTGTTACATGAATTATAAAAGTCAGCGAGTCTGAAACAATTGGTCTCTGCATTAAATAGTTCTCTGTTACCTCTTTGGGTTATTAGTTAATCTCATTATAAAATAGGAGCGGTGAAGATAATAAACAGCAGTAAAGACAGGGAAACTGGAGAGACAGACCCTGAAGAGAGAGTTCCATGTTCTGCTTGAAGCATCATACATTACTAAACTTCAGAGATACACATATTCAAATCACAATTGTCTGTATCTCTAAATACTTTCACATATTTGTAGTTAACTACACTTTATTATGATTCTGTGATGTCTTAAAGGTGATCGTGCACCAGTGGCATTTTGTTAGTCTCTGCTCCACACTCTCTATATAATGTGTTTTTCTCTGCCCTGAAGGTTCAGCCAACGGAGTTTGAGCATTAAATCTACTATTTACGAACTAGTTTAATGGCATCATAAAAACATTCACAAAATATCATTAAAGGTCGGCAATAAACTGCCTAAATCTTTTTGCCTTTTAAATATATAGGTGACCAGTATATCCCCAAAAGCTATGAGTTTGAAAATTAGCTGCTGAGCATGCATTGCAGTTAATTTTCATAGCTGTTTAAATATGATGCATCAGCAACATAATAAACCATACTCCTGCATAATAAACCTTTCTTTGATGCAAATCAATAGGGAGTAGTGCTATATAAAAAGAAACTAAATACATGGGAACTCTGGGACACCTACGAATAGGCAGAGCACATACAAGCATCACAAAGCCAGTTAAACCATTTTTTTGATGTGAATTTTGGAACAAACTAGTAATAGCCAACTGTATTAGAAAATAAAAAACAAATATAAGACAATCAAATAAGACCCAAATATGGAAGTCTGGCTCTCTCATATGATGGTTTCCTAGGTAACCAGAACAGTGAAATAGAAATTTCTCAAAACAATCAAAACCACAAGTAAGATAACATTAAAATGCTTTTGCACTTATATCTCTGCAGATCCACAAGAACAAAATTCAATTTAAGTAAAATCCAGGGATGACTTTGAAAGAAGAAAAGTGAGTTCATACTAGCACCGTCATGTTATTTCAGTAGTAAGAGTCCCTGCCTTTCAGTGTTTGTAGGTGAGATAATTTGATAAATTTGCCTTTGCCTTAATACACATTCATATTTTGGTTTCATTGAATAAAATTGAAACGATAAGGTCATAAAGGTAAAGCTATTGCAAACTGCTACTTCAGATTCTTATAATATTCAGTCTTCTAAGAAACTTTAGTATGGAATGATGGGCATAGGACAGAAATAGTTGCTTCATTTGACACATATTTTCTTAATAGATTTGAATGACTTTTCTTCGGTATTAGCTAAAAGTTAGGTGAATTTTAAGAACTTCAGATGACAACTCTGCCTGATGTAAAGTAGCACCAAAATTCTAGGGACCCACTCACAAGAGTGTGACATTCAGTTTTAAAATGTCTACTTTTAGTATTTGACAGTGCCACTGACAAAGCATTTGATATTCCAGTGTTTCTACCTTCTCACTGTTAACTTAGCAATGATATCTGCATGCTTCATTCTATCTGAAGGGAAAATAAAAACTAAAAGGATTATGGTTCGTGTCTACTTGTTCTCTTATTTCTTCCCAACTTTCAATTGTTACACCACATACACTGGTGTTTTCAAAATGTTTCTGTATCCTGGGATGCACAGAATCCTCGGCACACCTTGTTTTATGTTATGGCAGTAACTGATCCAGAGACTTTCTCCCTGAAACTTACTTGTTCTCTTTAATATGGTCTAGAAAAGTTATTGTTACCTAGGCTATTAAGTGGAACTCTTCCAAGATATATAATGCTTTCCAAGAAAACATAACTGAATCACTTATTCATTCATTCATTTTTCAGATTTCAATTGATCACCTAGCCCAAGTAGGCACTTTGCCAGATGATAGTTGGAAGGACAACTGTGACCAAGTAAATCCTTTTAAGAAGTCTTATCCCGTAGAAATTTGTACTAGTATGCAGAAATAGTAAATAGATTATTTCTATTATCTTTACACAACCACTATAATGTCGATATTATCTTTGCTTTGTAACTGAGAAGGCAGATAATTAAATTATCCATTGTTCATTGGAACAGCAAACCAACCAACCATGTCTCTCATGACACTAAACCTAAAGGAAAAACCAACAAACAAGAAAAGATGCAAAAGCATATAATCAAATATAAAACAGAATGAAAGAAAAAATAACAAAAACAGAAATGTCATGTAAGCAGAATCTTAAAGACAATATTTGATCCTTTAAACTGTTGCAGACATAATTGTCAGTCCTGTGAGAGATCAAATGTATTGAACAAAAAAATAAGGGAAAATGTTTTTCCTTATCTCAGAATTTCAGATAAACCCACAACATCAGGGAAAGAAGGCAATTAGCATCTCTATGTCTTAAAGTGCCAAGGAATTGTAATACATAGTCCTGTGCTTCTTGTAAAGTGGACAAACTGAAAATCTTTGACTCCAGTTTCAATGCTAGATTCAGCCCATATAATAAGCCATTCAGAATTTCAAAATAAAGACCTATATTTTGTGAGTTAAGTGAGAGATTGATCAAGCATTAGTTTTCTTTTATTTTCTTTCTTCCCTTCACATTCAACCAAGTGAGGATGCATATAGAAAAACAACAGATTTTTCATCTCTCTTTTATCTAGAATTATTGAAAAAGATAGAAAAATCCATAGGCCTACCAAAGTACCATGGAACAACAGATGAAAAGTAAGCTTATAGAAAAGCTTCATATGTGCTTTTGCAGTAAGGAGACAGAAAGACAGGTTTATGTTTTTTTATGTGAAGATTCCAGATTATAAAAGATGGCTGATTCATTTCATAAGGACAAGGGAGAAGAGAAAGAGCACTGGAAGATCTACTCATTCGGCCATTATCTTCCATGGCAAGAAGTAAGTCTCCCATGGGGCTTGACATTTTCTTCATTTGATTCATGAAGTAGCTGCATCTATCCCCCAACCTTCTTTGCTTTCACTACTATCTCAGTACATGACACCCCTTCCTCTGGACTCTTTAGAACCTCTCATATTCTAGAAATTGAAGGGACAGTAAATTTCTGCTTTTTACCAGCATAAGCATTATGCAGCAAAAATGGATAGACATTTTCTTTATTTCTGTGCTTCGCAAAGCACAGATGAATACTGGGGAAGAGCCAACAAGTAATTAGGAGTCATGCTTTGCTACAAACTCTATTAAGCAGTTATGTTGCTTCAGGAAAAAAGGGTTTTCTCAGATGTATACATAAAGGAAAAATGCTACACAGCTCTAAAACTTTTTCCTTATATCAAGCCTGTGTATACATTATTTGCCTTTCTTGAACAGTATAAGGGTTTTGACAATTCCCAGTGAACTTATTCATAGTTATAGATATACTTTATTTCAATTTTTCTTTCTGTATATATAACATTAAAGTACCTGTAAATCAATGCAAGCAAATTGCTAGGGATACATAATTTTAATGAATAATTGCTGATAATTTCTCAACAATTGTTCATTTTTTTAAAAAAAATCAGAGATCCTGGTGCCTTTCTTCTTGGGATAGCTCCATCTTTCTGAATTTTTAAAAGTCATACACTGATTGTACTGCTTTGATGTAGTCTACAAACAAAGACAGAAAGAAAGGAAGATCTCTTGGCCTGACCACAGTAATATACTTCTCTACTACCCAGGCTATTCCACTCCTTTCAGAACATGGTTGTTGCCAAGGAGATGGTGACTGAGGATCTCTGAGCATCTTGTCTATCGTGATCACATCCTACATAGAAAAAATAACATTTTGCATGATGGGAAATATTATCTCAACATTTCCTCCTCTTTTAAACCAATTAACACATTCACTTGGAAGGAGTTATGATAGACTGAATTACACTCCCCTGAAATTTCTGTGTTGAAACCCTAACCCTCAACATGAAAATATTTGGAGACAGGTTTTAAAGAGGTTATTAATGTTAAATGCGGTCATAAGAGTAGGGGCCTAGTTTAATATAATTGATATCCTTACCAGAAGAGAAAGACACATGAGGTTGTGCACCCAGAGAAAAGGCAATGAGAAGATAACTATCTGAAAGACAAGGAGAGGCCTTAAGAAAAACAACCAGCTGGCACCTCTATCTCAGACATCCAGGCTCCAAAATTTTGAGAAGTAAGTTTCTGTTGCTTAAGCCATGCAGTCCATAGTATTTTCTTATGGTACCCCTAGCAGAATAATACAAGTATTGTCCTTTTTGTTTGTATAAATGTCTTAAGTACTCCTCTGAATTTAAACATAAAAGTCGTTACATTGAATGAAATTATCTTAAACCCTTGCCTTTCAAGGTTTCATGCTTATCTTGGGCTCCTCTTATTTTTCTTGGTATAATTCACAAAAAAATAAATATATATGCTGTGTAGGTATCATACAAAGAGCAAAAAATTCCAAGGGAAAATACAAATTGTTAGGGGAGACTACGTAGCTGTCTCTCATTTACAAAAAGGAGAAAAAAATCGTGAAAGCAGTGAAGTTGCTATAATGACAGTGCCTTGATTTTGGCTGAAATCTTATCCTGTGAGAAAAATATATAGAGGAGTTAAAAAAAAAAAAAAGACATGCCAACAACAACAATCTGAAAAGAGATTATTACTTTTCATTCAGTTATCTTTTAGAGTGCTCATATGCCTACAAACCCTTGTTGATAGAAAATCACCTCTCTCAGAACAAATTTTAGAAGTACTACACTCAGCGAGGTGCTGCATAGAAGTTTCTACTATACTACGTATCTGTGATACATAACTGGTTTTGAGTAGAAAATCTGATGGAAAGTTTTAATAAATCTATTCCATGTCAATAGAGATGGAAAGCAGAAATAAGCAATGTATGGGAAAAATGAGAAGCCTTCTCTGTCTATACTCTGATCTAGTTAGAATATTAACAAAATAGATCTTCCAGCTGTGTTTTTGTTTTCATCTATGTTTTATGCTTATTCCTAGTTACATGGATGAATAAAGAGGATAATATCCCAGTACACCCAATTTCCAAGATTTGACAAGTGTAATTTCTTTAGGATAGAAGTAGTAAATCCCCTAAATTGACAATGCTGGTACTTCAAATGCTAACAATAAATTGAGTAATTTATAGAAACTTTTAAATGGTAAATGGAATTCCGGTCACTAGTAAAGTCTTAAAATTATGTTTCCTTACTGTATTATTTACAACTGTAAAACCTAAAATCTAGACAAAAAGGTAGATGTAAATCAACACAAAACCCATAAAATATTCAAAATCAGTACAAATGATGCAAAATATTAAATTAGTAACATTAAATTCATGTGATGAATGCTGTTGTGCTAAATATGATGTTACATTCATAAAACAAAACCACCATAACAGATGTAACATATGCTATGTAAAACCACCTCTTCTGCATCTGGGTTCCTTTTAAGTTATAGTGATTTCCTTAATCATGAGGTATGGATATTTACAAACAAGACTAACAAGGTATGATGTTTATTAGCCATCACTGGGCCAAAACTAACATACATACTTAAATTTCTTTGCATCTGAGTTACCTTCATTAAAAGGATTGAATAAATGTTACTGATTAAATGTATTTTAAATTTAAGTGGAAAAAGCAGAATTCTGGAAAGCTAAACACATTTCTTAAGGTACACTAAATTTAATTTGGAGAAAAGTGGCAGCAGATGTCAAGACTCTTAAATCCTAACAAGTAATAATATTGTGAAAATTACTTTAGAATTCTACAATAAAGTTTACAAGTCAGAAAATATAATGCATACAAAAAAGATAAAAAGATTTGTATGTTAATACTATTTAATTTTCACATCAATAAAAAGTGCAAAACTAATAATACATGCAAAATAATGTAATATTTGATCATTTTTTCATTGTTTACTGCCTTTTTTCCCAAAACATTTTTCCAAAGAAAAAGTTGAAAGCAAATGTTTTCTTAAAAATAAATGAAAATAAAGAAACCAGCTCTTTTTCTTTTCAAGGAATATGTACACATTTTCATAATTTGTCTATCAATAATTTATCACAGTTGAAAAATATTTGTAAAAATTTAGTTACTTTAAAATTTTTAAGGAGTCAGGTCCAATATGCTTAAGCAGAATAACTCTAAAAATGAATATGTGAAAATGAGTTTGATTTCTATCAGTCATTCACTGCAGTGCCTGACATGAACCTTATTTGTATATTTGGGATCCATCTAGTTAGAATGAATTTTCAGTGAATAAATTTACCTTCTTCTCTGACATGTTGTTTGCTGTGTCAGTAGGAAATCCCGTTATGAGATAAAAATGCTGCATAATACAAGAAAAAGGAAGGAAAATTTATAAGTGATGCCTTATGTTTACACGGAAATTAAGATAGAATTTGCAAACTTTTAGAATAGTAGGTTTTTAAATTATTATTAATTATGTTGGTTGTAATAATTAAGTAGAACTAGGAAAAATGTATGAACCAATGCAGTTTAATGATAGAACCCAGTTAAGTAGAAGCAAATTAAAGGAAGTAAATAGAAAAAACTTCACACTTAGGTGAACAGTGACACAATATTAAGAGTCAGATTATTTTCAATAACATAGAAAATAGTGTAGAGAAATCGTGTGGGTTAAAAATATGTTTGTTAATTTTGTTGCATGCAATGAAACCATGAAAGTATATCTTAATTTGAGTCATTAACATATTTTTATGTACAAAATTGGCAGGGCATGGTGGTGCATGTCTGCAATTCCAGCTACTCGGGAGTCTGAGGCAGGAGAATCACTTGAACCTGTAATCCCAGCTTCGCAAGAGGCTGATGCAGGAGAATCACTTGAACCCGGGAGGCCGAGGTTGCAGTGAGCCAAGATCTTGCCATTGCACTCCAGCCTGAGTGACAAGAGCAAAACTCTGTCTCAAAAAAAGAAAAAAGTTTTTATGACTTACTGTCTCATAAAAGAGTAAGCTTTATATTTTTTATTTTTATTGTATTAATTTTTAAAATATATCTTATTAATATCAAGATTGGCCCGAAAACTAAATAATTCATATGAAAAAAATTATCAAATATTTAGCCTACTAAGGCATGACATAATGCAAAGAAAATAACATCTTTAAGATATTACGTATAAAATGTGAATTATAAATAAAAGTAAAAATCTGACCCTTGCATAGATCTTTTGCAATTGGATAGAATCTGATATTATTGTAAACTCCAATAGACGTCAAATGACACAGCCTAAATTTTAAAGTTGTTGAAATACACCGGTGTAATAAAATAAATATGCTTAATTAATTGTATTAAAGGCTTTCTAGGAATAAATAATTTACTTAACATTAAAATTGTTTAATTTCATAAACATTTTGAATAGCTTTGCTAGATCCTTTTTACCATCTTATGCTAAAATGCAGAGTTTTTATTTTAAAAATTAAACACCAAATTAAAATACCATGGAAAAACTGATAAATACAATCTTCATTGAACTTAACTTGGAGTTGATCATGAAACTCCAGCATTTATATCTATCTATATATATACAATAATATTTGTATATCTGTTTCAAAATGTTTAGTAGATATAATCCTGTATTTCGTTTTTCCTAATCTGCAAGTAAGTCAATTTGCATTGGCTACATTTTCTTCACATTATCTACGGCATGTTAGGTCATGAAATGTACTAATAACTGATTGCAAATTCAGGTGAATATGTTATAACTCAGGATACACTGAGATTTACAACATTATAGCAAAATAATGCAATAGCCAAATAATGGATGTCAGAATTAGAGAAATCATGCAAGAATATTTAAATATTGAATAATGATTACCTCTAGTATTTCTACTTATAAAAATGACAGTTAAAATATCAATTTTTTTTTTCAAATTGAAAAAAATTGCATTTTTATTTGCATATGATCTCCAGTTTCTTATGTATCTGGTATAATAAAAATAATATATTACTAATTAATTATAATAATGACATTATCATTAAAAGGGTCAATTTAGAACAAATAAAAACTTTTAAAAAAAAACTTTTTTATTTATTTGGTTTTTAAAGTACTTTAGGCTCTTGGGTACAAGTACAGATCATGGGGGATTATTGCATAGGTACACACATTGGAAGGTGATTTGCTACCTCCATCCCCCTCTCACCTATATCTGGCATTTCTCCCTGTGTTATCCCTGCCCAACCTCTCCACCCTCTACTGTCCCTCCTCTAGCCCCCCACAATAGACCCCAGCAGTGTGTGATGCTTCCCTCCCTGTGTCCATGTGTTCTCATTCTTCAACACTCACCTATGAGTGAGAACATGTGGTGATTGATTTTCTGTTCTTGTGTCAGTTTGCTGTGAATGATGGTTTCCAGATTCATCTGTGTCCCTACAAAGGACACAAACTCATCACTTTTTATGGCTGCATAGTATTCCATGGTGTATATGTGACACGTTTTCCTTGTCCAGTCTATCATTGATGGGCATTTGGGTTGGTTCCAGGTCTTTGCTTCTGTAAACAGTGCCAAAATGAACATATGTGTGCATGTGTCTTTATAACAGAATGATTTATAATCCTTTGGGCATATACCCAGTAATGGGATTGCTGGGTCAAATGAAATGTGGCATTTTGCATATTTTAGTTCCTTTACCTATTGACAATATGTTTAAAAATAAGCACTTTTGAAAATATTTTTTGAAATTAAAAGGACAGAATAGAAGTTTAGAAAATGATAGAAGTTATTAAAAGTAAAAATAAGGTGAGAAACTTATAAAAAATAAACACAAAAGCATAAAATATTTAAAGTCTTAGTATAAAACATAACTTACTTTTATTTATATAAGTTTCTAATACAACTATCTAGGCATGCTGTGATTAAACTTATAAAATTATGTGCATTATTCATTATTCAAAGTGCAGAATTATTCCAATTGAAATAAAGAAATGATTTTGAAAACGTATTGCATAACCAGAATAATCTAAATTTTTAGTGATCAAAAAATAAATATCAATTTCTGTCACCAAGTAGGCATAATCATAATTCAAAAAAATATTTAGATTAATTGAAAATGGCATGCCAGATATAGGTGATGGGGAGGAAGGCAGCAAATCACACTGCCACGTGTGTACCTATGCAACAATCTTGCATGTTCTTCACATGTACCCCAAAACCTAAAATGCAATAAAAAAAATAGCATGCAAATTTGAGACTTTTCCTATTTTGACATAAGTTACTCTTCAGTCTCTTCAATGGGAAAGGAAAAGGATTGAATAGGAATTAGGATTCTGAGATATTTAATAGTGCAAATGAAATTTGAAAGCAGTAAGAATTAGGAAACAGTTACTTTAGATCGTCTTTTTGCCCACACATTGATGGTGCTGGTCTATTTTTCTGTAAAATAAGCAACTTCCTGATAGTAAGCTAGATGCTGCTCATGTTTATTATAGGTTTTCTCAGAAGTTTTTGTGTATAAATTATCCTCTCCATCTTTCTCCCTTACCCATTTTTTAAAAAATTTATTTAGGACTTCTATTAGTTTTTTATTATTTATTTATTTTTTTTTAGAAGAGAACAAAGAAAAATCATCAACAATCACAAATATAAGGTAAAGTTGTTAAATTTCTTGCTCATTTATACCTGTGATTCAAAGTTATTAGAAAAGGACCTGAGGGACCTTTGAGGATTGGGAAGTGTTTTCTGACTATTATTCTTCTGCACTAATGAGCTAATGAAATGGACTGGTGTATATCCTATTCCTCAATTGCCCCTGGCAAGTACAAGAAGAAGTTTATTTTAAGAACTGTCTGATAATACTCCAAATGCTAGTTCAATATGAGGTGGGTAACAAAGAATAACTACTCCAAAAAATGACTAACTTGTTTCTCCAATATTAGTGATGATGGCTGAGGAAAATGGTACTGTTGCTTTATTTAGTATGTCATAATTTGGTTAAAGAAATAGAATAGAGCTGCATTTCTTCAATTAAGGTGAAAACTTACTAAAAGTAATGATGAGTGTTTACTCTTTAACTGGCTCTTGTTGGCACCACTGGGAAAACGAAAACATTTGAGGGTCTGAAAATATCATCTTATTTCACTAAGCAACTTTCCTTGCCACTGATCTGTTTCTTACAACCTTTTACTTAGTATTTTTTGTCTCTGGATAAGCTTTTTGCTATTTATGGATTCTAACTCAGATATTTTATTATTTGGATTAAAGGGAAGATTACAATATACTGAAGTTTAATGCCTTAATGCTATAATCTCCTCTAAAAAGCTTACCAAACAAGCCATGTGTAAGACTTTAGACATTACACTTTGCTATTAAAGCCTAATAGTAATAGACTTTTATTAAAGCATAGCCTTTAATTGTAATTTATAGCTAAGAGAAGAGATGACCTGTATATTGCTACCATGCATACATTTAATGCATGTTTTCTAATCTCAACAGTACAGAGAGATGTTTTCAAATTAAAACTGTATTAAAACAGTCAATTCAAAATTATGGAAATTTGAACTTTAAAGGAAGCATATTAACTTTCTTAGGCAAAGATACATTATGAAGAAAGGATACGTCTAGATTGTGAAAGATTCTATGTCCATTAATACATTGTTAAAAATATGCGTAATTGGTTGCATTCATCTTATAATTATTAGTAATAGCAGTTGCATCTGACAATAATATGGTTATTTTTATTATTTTTATTGAGTGCTGTGCTGAGAGCTCTATATACGTTTCTCTTGACATCGTATTCTTATGAAGGTGCAAAAGTGTAGATATAGATTTAGTTAGGGCTATATTCTGTATTCACATCCAAGCCTATCTACCTTCACAGCCAGAACCCTCAACCATTACACTAAACTGAAGATAATTGAAATGTGAAAGTAAATATAAAAGTAATTGTCTCTATTTGCAGATGACATAGCTGTAGATTTAGAAGACCCCATTGTCTCAGTCCCTAATCTCCTTAAGATGATAAGCAACCTCAGCAAAGTCTCAGGATACAAAATCAATGTGCAAAAATCACAAGCATTCCTATACACCAATAACAGACTAACAGAGAGCCAAATCATGAGTGAACCCCCTTCACAATTGCTGCAAAGAGAATAAAATACCTAGGAATACAATTAGGAAAGTGTGTGAAGGATGTCTTCAAGGAAAACTACAAACCACTACTCAGGAAAATAAGAGAGGACATAAATGGAAAAACATTCCATGCTCACCATTAGGAAGAATCAACATCGTGAAAATGGCCATCCTGCCCAAAGTAATTTATAGATTCAATGCTATCCCCATCAAGCTACCATTGATGTTCTTCACAAAATTGGGAAAAACCACCTTAAACTTTATATGGAACCAAAAGAGAGCCTGCATAGCCAAGACAATCCTAAGCAAAAAACAACAACAACAAAAAAAACAAAACTGGAGACATCACACTACCTGACTTCAAAGTATATTACAAGGCTACAGTAATCATAACAGCAAGCATGGTACTGGTACCAAAACAGAGTAGACCAATGGAACAGATGAGCCCTCAGAATTAACACCACACATCTACAACCATCTGATCTTTGACAAATCTGATGAAAACAAGCAATGAGGAAAAGATTCCCTATTTAATAAATGATGTTGGGTAAATTAGCTAGTCATATGTAGAAAGCTGAAACTGGATACCTTCCTTACACTTTATACAAAAATTAACTACAGATGGATTAAAGATTTAAACATAAGACCTAACACCTTAAAAACCCTAGAAGAAAACCTAGACAATATCATTCAGGACATAGGCATAGGCAAGGACTTCATGACTAAAACACCAAAAGCAATGGCAACAAAAGCCAAAATAGACAAATAGGATCTAATTAAACTTAAGAGCTTCTGCACAGCAAAAGAAACTACCATTAGAGTGAACCAGCAACCAACAGAACGGAAAAAAATTTTTTGCAATCCACCCATCTGTCAAAGGGCTAATAACTAGACTTTACAAAGAACTTAAACAAATTTATTAGGAAAAAAAAAAACAAAAACAAACAAAAAAAAAACATCAAAAAGTGGGCAAAGGGTATGAATAGACCCTTTTCAAAAGAAGACATTTATGCAGCCAACAAACATATAAAAAAGCTCATCATCACTGGTCATTAGAGAAATGCAAATCAAAACCACATTGAGATACCATCTTATGCCAGTTAGAATGGCAATCATTAAAAAATCTGGAGAAAACAGATGCTGGAGAGGATGTGGAGAAACAGGAACACTTTTATACTGTTGGTGGGAGTGTACATTAGTTCAACCATTGTGGAAGACAGTATGGTAATCCTCAAGGATCTAGAAATACAAATACCTTTTGACCTAGCAATCTCATTACTGGGTATATATCCCAAGAATTATAAAACATTCTGTTATAAAGACCCATGCACACATATGCTTATTGCAGCACTGTTTGCAATAGCAAAGACTTTGCACCAACCCAAATGCCCATCAAAGATAGACTGGATAAGGAAAAGGTGGTACATATACACCATGGAATACCATGCAGCCAAAAAAAGGATACATTCATGTCCTTTGCAGGGACATGGATGAAGCTGGAAACCATCATTCTCAGCAAACTGCCACCAGAACAGAAAAAAACAACACCGCAAGTTCTCACTCACAAGTGGGTGTCTTGAACAATGAGAACACATGACACAAGGAGGTGGACATCACACACTGGGACCTGCCAGGTTGTGGGGGGACTAGGGGAGGAACAACAGGGGGTGAGGGTATTGGGGAGAGATAACATCAGGAGAAATACCTAATGTAGATGATGGGGTGTATGGATCTAGCACACCACCAAGGCGTGTGTATACCTATGTAACAAACCTGCACATTCTGCATATGTACCCCAGAACTTAAAGTATAATTTAAAAAAAAGAGAGAAAGGAAATAATACAGAAAAATGTAATCGAAATATGTTTTCTAGGACTGACATGCTTTCACAGTCTAATAAATTAAGCTAGGTTTTATAGAAAACATTGTTCTAGCTACCTGCAGATTTCTTTCTTTCTTTCAGGTTAATTCTGCATATTCTGTTTCCAGGGCTAGGTGCTCTGGAAACAAAGTCAAAGAAAGATTTGCAGGCAGAAAGTTTATTGGACAGTACTCTTAGCGGCAATATCCATGCCGGGGTGAAGGAAGCAGGATGGAAAGAGCCAAAAGTTGACCTTTGTTGTATCTGTAAATAGTCCTCAGATAACTTCCAGAAAACCTATCAGCTAGAAGGCTTTTCAGAATTGTCCCAATTAAGCCAAGGGGACCTTATCTTTATTACTTCCCATCAGCCAGTCACTTGAATGTGGTATGCCCCCAAGGTGACATACTTGAGTGAAGATGCTTTATTCCACCAAGAGTAATTTCCAGAGTAAGAAGTTTTGAGTCCACAGGAAGTAATACTCTCGGATTGAGGGCCTCCCTCCTCAAGTGGGGATCTGGGAAACACACAGCACTATACACTTATGTTTGCTAAAAATTGGCTTTAAAAGACTTTTCCATTCACAAGATATACCACTAAGTTCAGTATATATGAAAATATCTCTTTAATTACATCTCTCAAAGTTATAAGACCAAAACAGAGTAATTACATATTAAATATAATTACATAAAAACATAATTACAGAGTAATTATGCTATTTAGAAAGTGATGAGTTATACTATTACATGTCTCCATTATTTTTTTTTCTTTATACCATTTGATGTTATAAGACTTATGGTATCTGGTGTCTATCCTGAACCATCAGAGTATATATAGAACTGTATTCTTTTGTATCATTACTTTTATTTTTTTGAATATGTTACTCTTTCTGATTCAGGAAAAATAAAATAAAATTAGTATTTTATTCAATCTTTAGTTTTATTTAACCAAATTTTTAATTTTTACCATAAGATTTTTGTTTACTTTAGTTCACTAATGTGGTATTAGTCATACATTTTTCAGTTTGTCATTGAAACAACTTAAATGTACCAGATTATCTGAAACATCTTTCAAGATAATCTATTGCATATTTTTACACTCCAGAAGATATCTCATTCATTAAACATTTTGAATAATTTCTTATATTTTTGATACCAAATGGTGTTGGCATTTCATGTCCTATAAAGCTACTTTGCTATTAGGAAGTACTATTACTGACTGATATGGTGACAAATCCATCATTAAATTGGCGTGTAAAGGTCAAGACCTTGAGTGAAAAGGCCAGCCTTTTCCAGGCAATTTTTGCTCCACAACATCTCACAGTAATTGCTGAGGTTTTGTGAGGTTGGGAGATCTTGGAAAGCATTCCACATGGATAAAGGATTAAGAAATACTAGTGTTCAGAGGAAGAAATATATGATGGATGGATAGATAGATGTTAGATAGATAGATAGACCGATAGATAGATAGATAATAGATAGATAACATTGGTTATATCTGGGTAGAATAAGAGACGTGAGTGCCAAAATTCTGATTGTCCTTAATGTTACTCTCCCTCATGCAGATCCTCTATATAATGCCCTCTTCTTGAGTGTAGCAAAACCTGTACATATGATAAGATATTATGCCCAGGGTTATGGCCCAAACCAGTTAAGCTGAATTAATCAAAATGTTGGCCTTATTTAATCAGTTGTGTCCATAAAATGGACAATGTCCTTCCTTAAGGAAGATTTGAAGGATAAGAGAAATTCTGCTGCTGGTACTGAAAATAAGTTGCCAGGTTGTGAGATGACCTATAGAAGGGACAACATGGGAGGACCTGGGAGTGGTCTCTAGAAGTAAAGAGTACTACTCAGTTCACAGAAAATAGATAAGGCGACATCAGGCATTAGCTTCAAGAAAATAAATTCTGCCAACAACCTGAGAGGGAGCATGGACCAGATCTTTCCCTAGCAGAACTGTATTAGAACTCAACTAACTTGTACCATGATTCCAGCCTGTGAGATTGTTTTATACATATATATATATATATATATATATATATATATATTTTAAATGAGATAGTGAGTCAGATGCAATCAGAAAGGGAGACAGAGGAGAGGCTTAGGGAAAAAAAGTTTGTTATACTCATAGGTTGCAGAGACATGCCATGCAGGAAGAGACACATGGTAAAGATGCCTGGGTAGAGTCAGAAGGTGGAAAACAAGAGCTAGGGGAAGCTTTAGGACACTGCCTTGATTGGAATTTTCCAGGGAAAGGTAAGACAATGCAGGGGGAACATTTTGAAATTAGCTAGTTTGAATAATATAGGCAGGTGTTTGTTGGTAGGGGTGGTCCAGGTACATGGACCTAGGAGGATTAAAGCAGAGGAATATTGTCTCCTGGAGGATATGCGCCAGATAGGGGATATATAGATTGGCTTGGTTAGTTTGTTTATTAAAGACATACTCCTGGCTGGGCCCCTTGTTATCTTTAAAAACTGGCCAATCTTGAGAGGACAAATTGTCTTCAGCCAGAAAGACTTTTTAATATGTCAAAATATATAGACAAATGTAATATGTTTACAACATGGAGGCAGTGAGCAGAAGATTCATCTGCTCATTCTTATTATAAGAAGGTAGTAGCAGGTTTCTTGTGTACAGCAATGATCTACAACAAAGTCATTATATAGAGCCCGGTAGTGAATAATTAAATTATTATATGAATCTGGGTATCTCAAATAACTTTTAATCTCTAAGTAATTGCCAAAATATTTTCTGAAGTATTATAAAACTAGCGATGTAACAATATAAGAATAAATATCAACAATAAGGGAAATTCTGGCTAAACTGACTTAAGAGGATTCTTGCTGAAGACAGGTCTAATGATCAGATATTACCTAAAAGATGGTGGAAAAAGAGGAATCCGATCAGATATTGAGAATGATCAGATATAATGATTAGGGGTCCTGATAAATGACTTAGCAGGGTTCTTTGCTAAAACTGAATTTTACAAAGAAGAACACAGATGAAGCTAGAAGTTTCAGAACCCTAACCAACTTTGGCCAAACAAAAACTGTTTGTGATAATAAGGACACAAATCATTGCCAAAATTATATTTTTCAGAACACAGACATACATACACACACACCTTTGGCAAACACTAGGAAATTAATTGGCTCAAGAAATTTAAGTATCTTTTAACCTAAACGTGCATGGAACAAGATATGATTTTCTCAGTTGCCACAATATATTATTTAAAATGAAAATTTTCAACAAAAACTTCCAAAATGTGAAAATAAATAGGAAACTATAACATTTAAGAAAAGAAAATGAATAGAAAAAGTCTAAGAAAGGCCAGGAGTTAGGAATATTGGGGAAATTCTTTAACCAGTTATTAAAATAAATGTAAGACAGGAAACTATGCCTTAGGAATGGAGAAAGACATGAAAATAATTTCTGTCCAAAAACAGAACATCAAAAGATAGAAGTTATAAAAATGAAATAAATAAAAAAATTGGATGGCAAAGTGAAATAACTGAAATAAAAAAGGGCCCAGTAACATACTTGAATTGACAGAACAAGGAATCACTATATTCAAAGCAGGTCCTTTGACTTTGTTCAATGTACAGGAGAGAAATAAAAAAAAACAATGATTAATAATGATAATGATAATAACAAGCCCAAGAACTATGGAATACCAATAGGAATTTCAACATAGGCATCATGAGAATTTTAGAAGAAGAGGATAGAGAGAAAGGGAGATAAAGAATATTTAAAAAAAATAACAGTACATCTTCAAAAATTTAATAAAACACATTAATTTGTACATTAAATAAGCTCAGGATACCTCAAATAGGATCAATATAAACAGATCCACATATACACAGATCACAGGCAGCTGCCAAATACCAAGACAAAAAGAGAAACTTGAATAGAGTAAGAAAAAAGCAATTCATCACCTGAAAGAGATTATCAATTAGATCATCAGTTGAATTTTCTTTAGAAACCATAGAAGTCAGTTTTCTAATGCATTGGATGACATACTTCACATGATGAAAGACTGTTAACCAGAAAGTCTCTATTCACTGAAACTATCCTTAAAGATCACACACACACACAGACACACAGACACACAGACACACACACACACACACACACACACACACGAGAGAGAGAGAGAGAGAGAGAGAGAATGAGAGAATTTCCATATAAAGGAAACCTGGAAAATCTATCACCAGAGGACAACATCCTACAAGAAATACTAAAAACAGTTCTTCCTGAAACGAAAGGACAGAAAATAATTCAAATTTTTATGGAGGTATAAAGACCATTGGTAAGTATAATTACATAGATAAATATAAAAGACTGTATTATTTTTGGTTGTAACTCATTTCTCTTGCTATCTGTATTAAAAAGTAAAGTAATAAGTATAAACTGAAGAGTTGATGCATAGTATATAATTTACATGACAATAATATAAGAGAGGAAATAGAGCTATAATACCTCAAGGTTTTTGTACATTTGAAATTAAGTGGTGTTAAGTAAAATTGGATTAAACTAAGTTTGTAATTTTAATTATCAGGAAAGCCACTAATAAATATTTTACAAAAATGTAAAAAAAGAAGAAGGAAATTAAAATGGTATTATGGAAAACATTTGTTAAACACAAGAAGAAGAAGTAATACTCCAAAATACATCAGATATACAAGAAACAAATAGCAAAATAATAGTTATGTTTAATGCAAATGAACTAAATATTTCAATTGAAAGGGATTAGAAGAATTCAAAAAAGTAAAAACATAACCCAAGTATATGTTTTCTACAAGAGATAAACTTTAAATTCAAGATGTTGAAAATGAAAGAACTTGAAAACCATAGACAATAGAACAAACAAAAAAAGTAACATTTAAGAAAAACACTATTTTATTGTTTTAGAGACCAAGAATCAAATTTGAAAATGATGAAAGTGTCAGTTCACAAGGAGTCAATTCACTAGGAGTTTATAACACATTATTATAAACATATATGCACTTAACCACAGAAGCTCAAAATACATGAAGCAAAAACTCATAGAATTAATTGGAGAAATAAACGATTTGACAGTAATAGTTGGAGGGTGTATTCTTCCGTTTTCACAGTACTGACAAAGACATACTTAAGACTGGAAAGAAAAAGAGTTTAAATTGGATTTCAATTTCCACATGGCTTGGGAGGCCTCAGAATCATGGTGGGAGGTGAAAGTCATTCTTACATGGCAGCAGTTAAGAGAAATGCGGAAGATTCAAAACCGGAAACCTCTGATAAAATCATCAGATCTCCTGGAATTATTCAACATCACAAGGACAATATGGGGGAAACTGGCCCCATGATTCATATTGTCTCCCACCAGCTCCCTCCTACGACACGTGGGGATTATGGGAGTACAATTCAAGATGAGACTTGGGTGGGAACATAGCCAAACCATGTTAGGGCTTAAACAATTCACTTAAAAAATTACTAGGCAGAAGAAAAGAGGAAAAAGGTTTGAAAAGCAATGTGCTATATTTTAGGTGTTTGTTGTCCCAAACCTCATGTTGAAATTTGATTCCTCAAGATCGGAGTTGGGGCCAATTGGAAGGTGTTTGAGTTATGAGGGAGTTGGATTCTAATAGATTAATTCCTTCTTTGGGGTCAAGGTCAATGAGTTCTCACTCCTCACTCTGCTAGTTCTCATGAGAGCCAGGTTTCTATTTTTTAATTTTTTTTATTTTTATGAGAGCGAGTTTTTAAAAATAATTTGGGATCTTCACACTATCACTCTTGCAGCATCTTTTATCCTTCGATTTGCACACACTGGCTCCCCTTCACCTTCTGCCATGAATAGAAACAGCCTGAGGCTCTCACCAGATTCAGATGCCATCACCATGCTTCTTGTACAGCCTACAAAACTGTGAGCAAAATAAACATCTTTCATTTATAAACCACCCAGCCTCAGATATTCTTTCACAGCAACACAAAGAGATTAAGATACAATATAAACAAACGAAACTTATTTGGCTTATTTTGTTTCAGTTAATAAAAGAAGAATAAATGTTTACTTAAGGACGCAGAAAACATTAACCATAAACCATATGATAGATCAGTAGAAAGGGTCTCAATAAATTAAAAATTGTTAAGGATTAACATTATACAAAGTATATTCTTGAACCACAATAAAATGAAATTAGACATCAATTATAGGTAGATATTTGGAAATGTATAAAAATGTACAAATTAAAATACTACAAAGTAACCAATGAGTCAAGGAGAAATCAATAGTAAAATTCAAAAATACTTTGAGATAAATGACAATACAACCACAATGCACCAAAACTTAAAGGATAGAGCTAAAATGATAATAAGAAATATTATGCTTGTGAACATCTGTATTTCAAGTGAAAGGAAGATATGAAATCAGTTACCTAAACTACAAACTCTTCCTACTTAAGAAACTAGGAAAAAAAAAGAACAGGAAGAAAAAACAAAAAACAAAAGAAATTATAAATATGAACATGGAAATAAAAGCGAAAGTAACACAGAAAAAACAATAAAAGTTTATTTCTTGGAAAATCAAGAAAACTAATAGATCTTTAGCTGGACTGATGCAGAAGAAAAGAAAACAAATTAATAATTAATAAATAATTTTATGCTAACAAATTAGGTTACCTAAATATATGAATAACTTATATGAAGAAACCAAGTACCAAAACTGACCTAAGAAGAAATAGAATCTTAATTCTATTCCATTGGTCTGTATATCCACTTAAATGTCAGTGCCATACTATCCTAATTAGTTTAACCATAAAGTAAATTATTTTATTTAGTGTACTTCTACTTGTTCTATATTAAAATTGATATAAATTCAGACATTGAAAATTCATAATTTACTAGAAAATAGATAAGATGAGTATAAACATTGTGTGCCTAATTTCAGGGCTTATTGAAAGAAAATCTGATGATAGTAGTGTTTTAATTCTAATCCAATGAAGCTCTACCAGCAAATATCTAGACTAATATACTTCTTAATTATTTAAAAAAAAAAACAGTAGTACACTGAAGTCATTAAAATCATTAATTTTAATACATTAGAATTATTTTAATAGAAATATGAAAATGAAACTCTTTTTAAAAATTATAAGACCAGAGTAAACATGTACTTAAATCATTAAAAATGTTTTCCAATACTGACAGTTTAGGCATCAGTTATGTAACTTCACTAATGTTCAATTTATTAGATATTTTTTATAACTGATATAGGGATATTAAATATTAGATCTTTTCCTATAAACCATAAGAGAAAAAAGGCCCTAAATCACTTTTCATGGCAATACTTTCAGAATACACTATGAATTTTTTGTGTAATCAAATATTGTCAAATTCATGATTATTTGTCAGTCATTCATAACTTTTCTGTGGTATAGTGATTTTGAAAGGCATTCACTTACATTTAAAATAAAAGGAGGTTTGATTTCTATTTTAAAATTGCCATAAGTGATAAAGTATACAAACACAGAATTAAAAGGGAGACAAGCAAATTGCTCATAAGATTGCCATAAAAATCGGGGAATGTTATCTATGACTATTAAAATAATTTCTTTCTAAAAGTACCCTGCTTTTGAAATATTTCTAATTCTACTAATTAATTTCCTATCTTCTTCAAATGCCATTAACTGAAGATTTTAATATATAATCCAATTTTTTTTTTGACTTTGTAAGTCAATTAACATTTTCAAACTTTACAATTCAATTCTTTTTCTTGTTTTCTTTTTTTTTTTTTGGACAGAGTCTCACTGTGTCACCTAGGCTGGAGTGTGGTGGTATGATCGTGGCTACTGCTGCCTGCATCTCCAGAGTCCGAGGGGTTCTCCTGCCTCAGCCTCCTGAGTAGCTGGGGTTATAGACATGGGCCACCACGCCCAGTTAATTTTTGTATTTTTAGTAGAGATAAGGGTTTTGTCATTTTGCCCAGGCTGGTCTAGAACTCCTAACCTCAAGTTATAATTCCACCTTGGCCTCCCAAAGTGCTGGGATGACAGGCATGAGTCACCACACCCAGCCAGCAATGTAATACACTTTTAATTTAGAAACTTGTAAAAGAAGAAGATTAAATAAATATTAATATATCAATTTAAGTATTAGTGAGATAATAAGTATATTTTGCATTCTTGTTGATAGACGATTCTATGTAGTTGAGAATGTGTATTGCAAAATTTTTGTTTCAAAACTATGTCATTGTTATGAAATAATAGAATATTACAAGATTTTTCATTTTGCATACACACATATAATGTAACATGTACATAATGATGTGTGTAAGCTGTGTTTTAAGAACTAAATACATGCAAGTTTATAAACTTCCATATATTTATATATAACACCCGTCTTTTAAAAGTTGATCTTAGATTTACTTTTTAATGATTAAATTAGTCTCCAACTATAACTTTATCTACACAGCATGGTCAAGTTATATTACAAAAGATGCATATATGTTTTTATTGTATAAGATTATGGCAAAGTATGAAAAAAATAGCAGTATATAATGTTAATATATCTTTTCCAAGAGTACCTCTATCTACTACCATGTGTTTTTATAACTTCCATTTGTGCTAATATTCTCACAGTTCAGAAGACTGGGAATTCCATGATTAAGGTGTCTGTTTAGGACTTGTTTTCTGGTTCATAAATGAGACCTTCTCACTGTGTTCTGACATAGTGAACTTAGCAAATAGGATCCTTTAGGCCTCCTTTATAAGTGCATTAATCCCACTCAGAGGTGCTCTGCCTTCATGACCTAATCACTTCCTCAAAGCCCAACCTCGTAAAATCACCAGTTAAGGGTTAGGATTTCAACATATCCATTTTAAGGAGACACAACCATTCAGCCAATAGCATTTTTAAAATTAATACATAATTATTCAATGTGGTCTAATACCTAATATATATTTGAGAATTTTAATAATAGATTCCACACTGGACCTTGGAAATCAAAGACAAGATTCTTGTTTTCCTTTACCAGCTTGGGCTAAAGATATATATCCATTTCTGTTTTACTCTCTTTCAGTTGTGCTCTTACTCTCCTTCAGGAAATGTTTTGCACCAAACAGTCTCATCACAGGTCTGCATGGCTGTGCATGTGCACAAATGCATACATAAAATATACACACAGAATTAGCAATGATTTTCAAGTTCAATAAATACTGCATCCATAATTATAAATTTCAGATGAATAACTTATAGATTATACATATAAAATGTTGCCCATAGTCAGCATTTCATATTACTAAGCAAACCACTTTTTCTTTCTGTTCAGATTTTAAATTTGGGTTTATATCTACAAATTAAAAATAATCCATGATGTTGCTCTATAAGAAAGGAAGTGTTTATTCAACCAACCAAGAATGAATTCTAAACTTCACTATCATATTGAAATATTTATTTCCTTCAAAAGTTATAAAGTTCTTGTTTACATCTTCTCCATGGTTTTAAAAAGATATTAGACCTTTTCTTACGAGTAATCAGGTTCGAAGTCTGGTACCTTTTCCTTTCTCTAAGCAGTGACTTAACTTACAAATAAATTTCCAAAATATAACGTAGATAATCAGAGGATCAAAGATTGGTGACAACTTATTAAGTAAATACAAGAGATTAACCCATTTTCCCTATTATTCCACTATTTCTTAATGCAACCAAAAACAACAAAACAAAAAAGAACATATTAATTTAAATTTATTATATGTATAGTAGACACCATAATTGAATAATCATAAGCAAATATCTAAAATTTTCAAGTTAAGAGAAAGAAATTATGTTTCTTTATTTTTTTACCTTTTTATCTTTGTAAGATTTTTAATCAGGACAATATAATGCTGCACATTTAAAATATTATTTATTAATTTACTTCATGTCTTTTAATAACCAAGTTATCAACTACTTAAAAGTATCTTTAAAAATACTATAAGAATTTGGCTTAATGAGCAAATAACATAACTATTCAAATTATGAAAGGGGAAATGTACTATTTTTAGAATTAAGTATATCTAGTTAAGTAGAACATCCATTGTTTATTCTATGATCTCACATGGCTATAAATAAGCGAAAACACTTAAAGAAAGGAATGAGAAGCACTGGTGCTGACTAGTATGCAGACATGAATGAGAACATATAGCCAAAATAGAAAAAATGGAAATGTATTGGCAAAGAGGAAGCTGATATGAAAATAATTTGAGGTCAATTATGAGTTTGACTCTGAGTATATAGAAAATGATTCTGATTCCTATATACACCCCCAATGATTTGACTCTAGAATATGAAATGGAATTAGGAATTATGGAAAAATTTCCTAGAGAAAATAACTGAAGCCAAGTATATTGGAGCTCATTTTCTAAAATGAATACAATAGGAAAATAAAATAAATAAATACATAAAGATAAAGAGAGTTTTTATATGCTAAGATTTCACATGGTAAGTTGACAATCAATAAACCATATGAATAAAAATCTATGAAAATAGTGAAAAAATACATTTGGTCCATAATTATGTATAATTACTTTCTTCCCTTAGAAGGCTTATTTTTTGATTAATACTATAAGCCATTTCTTGAAGGCAGATTAAAAAAATGTAAAGAAAGTGTCCACAAAAGGTGAGAAAAAAAAATAGGTCAAAATAGATTTTACCTATGTAGACAGATAAATAGCTATTTGTGTACTAACAGGGGAGTGAAGAAGTGTGTTTTCTGGGAGAATTATATAGAGTCTTGAGGCAGGAAAAACAGGCATACCAGGTCCATATCTATATAAAAACTTCTGGGTAAATTAATAAGCAAGGCTATAGCAGTTAGTATAAAGTAAGAGGATAGACTAAATGTGTTAAAAAGAAGCAAATGTTCTAAATATCTTTAAGGAGGAGTGGATTCAGGAACAAAGTGAAGAATAAATAACACCTTTACTGTTAGCATTACATACTCAATTGGTCTGGTCTGCTAAATAACACTAGGAATGCTATTAAAATAAACTTACAAGTAAGGATGTATTAGATTTGGAGATTGAACACATGGCTTTGACAGTATAAACTCCAGATTCCACATTTGTAAAATATAGTTTATTTGACTAGCTACTTGAAGTGTCATGAAATTAAGTACCACAGCTTCATAGTGCACTGTTGCATCATTATGTTTAGGGGGACACCTTGCACAGAATAAAACTCATCTTATTTGTTGAATGAATATGCATTAATGAATGGGTTTTTGATGAGAATTAACAAAAGCAGTTTGCCATGGACTCCAGGGTTGTGAGGATTGTATAAATTGTAATTTTTTAATGCAGTGAAAACTTTATGATTGTTTAATGTAGAAAGGGAAACAACACTGCATTAGAGCATACATCTTTACAAAGTAAGCACAATAAATAAATCACTTGATATAAAAACTTCTGATGTGTAGTATTGTAATTTATCTGTTACAGCATCATACATACAGTTAAAATATTTGTGAATGAATGATACATTAATGCAGTAAATTTCTAATCTTCATTAAATTTATTAAGTGAAAATAAATATTTTAAAATTGTAAACTACCCGCATGTCATAAAGTATGTTAATTTTTAAGATATTTAAGTTATTCATAAATTTCACATTAGAGTTTCATTTGGAATTATATATATTACAAGTACAGCATGCCTATCTCTAGCTCTTTGATGAGAAAAAGTAATCAACCAAATAGCACAAATAAATTGAGCTTGTAAGAGATGAAAGACTATGACGTATTTTAATCAATACATCAGTGCAGACAGATGAGACAACACAGAGAAATGTATGAAACCATATTAGGTTCATTTTCTAAGCCTAGATGAGAATTAAAATTTTGCTTTGAAATATTAATTTCTAAAAAGCAGTGAGGCTTAGAATGTTGTTAAAAACTGATGTAATGATAAGACTTTGGAAATACTCAAAAATAATATAAAATAGCTTTACAATATAATTTTGTAATAGCCATGCATTACCATACACGAAACTATGTAGGCATAATTACAGTTATGTCACCTTTATCATTGTATGTAGTGTTACTTTTATGAAGAGATATAATAGAATCCTATACATAATAATGAGGTTAACACAGTGGAGGTGTCAATGTGCTTTTCTCTATCAATTTGATAGAATTACGTTGTAGATATTGGAGTTATGTCAGAAAACTTCTAAAAGCAACTTAGTTTATCCAATATTAACAGATAATC
The DNA here is from genome assembly GCA_004027715.1 of Plecturocebus donacophilus. NCBI lineage: Eukaryota > Metazoa > Chordata > Mammalia > Primates > Pitheciidae > Plecturocebus > Plecturocebus donacophilus. The sequence continues at coordinate 111,644 of PVKP010000217.1, forward strand.
ATTTACTTGATAGTCAAACTTTGAGGCCTTACAGTAAATATGACATTGAGCAAAAGTCTCAGGGCTTTGGAAATTATATTTTAGGCAAGTTAGCATATCATCAATTCAGAAGTGGAAATTCACTCCATGACACAAAATTAGACTACTAATGAGAAGCACAGAAAAATATATTTTTTTAAATGCAGTCCCAAAAAGCAATCTGAGGACACAGTGCTTAACAGCTGTGGAAACAGATGTAAAGTATGCATAACTAACAAAGTTGAAAAAAAAAAAAACTATTAAAAGATTAACCTGCATCTCCTTAAATTATTGTACAAAATTCAAAAATTGAAAGACATATTTTAAAGCTATTAATCTTTCTCAAAATGATAAAGCATGGGGACTTAATTTCCTAGGTATTTTCTACTTGGCCTTTACAATTATATATGCACATGTGATAAATGATTTTTAATGGTTTTTGATATTTTAGGCAGCAAGTAATTAGTATTTTTGTCTCTATTTTCCAAATTCAGAACTAGAGAGAAGTGCACACCCATAGGCTTTCCACACAGAAACTTTCATGGGCTGGAAATTAGAGTAGGGTGATATCCCCTGTACTGGCAAATTTGGAAAGAAGTGCCCAGAAGAGACAGGTGCAGGGAGCATGCACAATTTCTCATGCAGAACTCATTCACTTGGCAAATCACTCCTTCTGCTATGGTAAGAATTAAACTGCAGGGACCAAGACAGAAGATAATTTTTTTGAGTTCCTTTCCTCTGGTTATTACACTGCAAAATTAACCATGAAAATGGGAAGGATGACACATTATACTGTATTATAAATTGCTTCTGTAAACCTAAATGTTGCCACTTCTAGCTTTTTGTCTAGTGTAAGCAATCTCCTAATCATAATAAAATTTTGGACAGCATTACAGAAGATAACTCAATCGAATAGTTTTTGTTTCTTTTGTTCTCTCCTCCCTTTTCCCTTTACCTTCCTTTACTTTCTTCCTCACTCCCACTCTCCATTACTTTATTTCTTTCTCAGAGAAATTTACCAACTCGGTTTATTTATGGCAATAGCAATTGTTAAGCACTCATTCCATTTGCACTCTACAGTTTATTTGTAAAATTTAATATCCTCTAACTTATAGACAACATTTTCAAAATCACACAATTAGATGAAGGGAAGATAAATATTGTGGTAGGTGGAATTCTGGCATCCAATGATTCATGCTTTTATTACCCTCCCCTCGTGTAAAACATTCACTGAACCTTGAATATAAAGCAAAAAAGAAACTATACTATGTTTGAATATTTCTCTCATGAGTTGTTTGTTCTTAATCAGTTGCCTTGAGTGAAATAGAAGGAAGATTTTCCTGGGCGATCCTTACCTAATCAGGAGAGCACTTAAAAGAAGATGAAGCATCAGAGGAATTCTTTTTACCTGCTGACCTTGAGTCAGTAAGGCATCATAGTTAAAGAGAACCTGTGAAATGGATCATGTGACAATAATCTGATATCATCCTCCATAAGTTGGGAGTATCATTGACTGACAAGTAACAAGAGAAGTAAAATTCCTTTACAACACAAAGAACTAAATTCTGCAAATAATTAGGAGCTTGAAAGATAACTAAAAGCCTCAGATCAGATTATAGCCCTAGCCAACAACTTGACTGAAGTCTGGTGATACCCTGAATAAAAGACTCAGTAAACTGTACTTGGACTTCTGATTTGTGGAAGAGATGAGATCATACAGAAATATTGTTACAAGTCAGTGAGGAGATCATAATTTGTTACACAACACAAAACTAAAACAAATAACTTTATGTTAGAGAATGTATTGCTACCTTACATGCTAGAATTCAAATTTCAAATACATTTTTATTTTAATATAATTATAATCAAACTATAATCTACTATTGTAAGGTAAGTATTATGAGCCACAATTCCAAAGTAGATTTATCCAAAGAACAGACTCCAAAATGGAGTTTGTATGTAAAAAGTTTATTAGGATTTGTGCTTGAAAACTAAACTGATGAGAAAATAAGAGCAAGTGAGAGTATGCAAGAGGGAGAAAGAAAGAGTGAAGGGAGATTGAACTATCATGTATTTGGCTAATAACATGGAAGTTTCTAGAGCTTGCAGAGTTGTCCAAGTCAAGGCAAAAGATGAACTTCGTAACTAAACAGCCACCAGTCTTAAGATTGGTCTGATCCCAGAAAGAGTGGTATGTCCAAACTCTCTTTGGCTTGAGACAATTCCTGGAGAGACTCTGATGTGAACAATCAGCAGTCTATGCTCCGAGGAAATGAAGGAATTAATGCTTTCATCCTGAAGCTGTATGTTGGTGGCTTACCACAACGTTAACTAAAATCCTCTGGAGTTGCTAAAATACATTTACATTGAAAAAGGTTATCCCTGTTTAGCAATGACTACTTAAGGATCCTAGTTTATTCCTTTTCCTGGAAAACTTATCTCAGAAAACTTTGTGGGACAGCAATAGCTCCCAAAACTGCATTTGGTTTTAAGACATTATCTGATACTCATCACCTCCTTTTTTACCATCTACCTTATTATCCATTCACATTTGTCTTGCAGCTCTACTCTAGGTTGCTTATGTGGTGGGGTAAAACAGAATTAATAAAGTAGTGTATAAGCCCCTGATTACTTTTACCCTTTTACATCTTCACTGCTACATTGTCCATTTATCAACAAAATTAAGAACTTAAGATTCCACATTCATACATTTTAATTTATGCTACTGTCTACTTTAAGCTCTATAAAATGTACCAATAGTTACTCTATGAAACAGTGATGGTGATGAAATGACAATTTTTGTGCACATTGCATTAGAACAGCTCTGCAACCTCTTGGTAATTGGAATCAATTACCTATGCCAAGATAGCAACTTTTTATTTCCTGCCTCCTGGTCTCTTGGTAAAAATGGGGGTAGCAGTGAATGGGTTACAGTTTTAACTTGAAGTTCAATAGGATTCTTAATATGTCCACGTATACGCATTCTTCCACTGGGAAGGAGGAACTCTAGACCTACAAAGCCATTATATATGAGTATGGAGAACAATTTTTTTCAACTAAATTACTGGAAGTGATGGTGAAAATAATTTCATTTCTATCTCTTGTTTCCCAAATGATAATATTCTGTCAACTTAGGACATAACATTATATGATGGCCTTTGATTTAGACTTTATGTGACATCTTTTGACATGGATAGACTTCCCCTCACTTCAGTGCATAAACCCGAGCTAGCTCCTAAGCTTCACCTAAGAAATGGCTATTTCAATGCTTTATTAGAGAGGCACTTTCTGGATACAATAATAAGACCAATACATTGCCCATTCAACATTTCCTTTGGTATCAAGTGGACCTCTTGTTATGGAGGTTATGTTAATCTGTATTTTATGAAAGCATACCAAATGTATTTTATGTACTAGGATGTCAGCGATGACTACTGCCTTGTAAGCAAAATAATAAACATAATAATCAATTAAAATTCCATAGCTTAAATTTGTGTTAATTCCAGTCAATATTATTAGTTATGCTTTACTGATGGGCTCTAAAATAATTAATTTGCTAATGAGTTCCTCATTGGTTGCTTCAAGTAGTGGTGTTGCATTGGAGCTTAAAGTTGCTTCTGATGTTAGATTTAATATTCAGTAGCAGCCAGAGAAAAGATCATTGTTAGCGATAGGGATTTTATGTGCTTGAGCCCCTGCATACCATTTACTCTTCTTCCCTTCATAATTACTGTATTTATATCTTCATTTTACCAACATTGGTACAATGGAGGCAAAGACAGGGGCAAAAATACAGGAGATGGTTAATATTAGCAGGTTGAGTTAGTTTGTCCACTTGTTGTTCTTTTGTTGTTGTTATTTGGTTTTAGTGCATCTATGATGAAGCTCTCTTTTGAAAATTAAAATGCAACTAAAAAATCCTCAAACTTTCCTTACTCTCACATGTCCATCCACATGATTTCTCCCCACATATTTTAATACTTTTTCTTCCAGGATTCTAACTAACCCTCTGTGAAACTGTATATCTTCATATTTTGGGACAATTTTTTCTTGGAACCAATTGAATAACCAGGTGTACAGCACATAGTTCTGTTAACTTAGAGAATTTTATGATGCAAAGATCAGGCTGCTTGGTCAACTAGTGTCTCATAATTAGGTGTCTACTATCTACCAAGGCTTATTAGTAGACCTGATTCTATTTATCAAAAGGAAAAGAGTTACCTGAAGAAGGTGACTTAGATTAGCTTCAAAGTCCTAGAGTTATGTACTGTGATTTTTCCAATTAGTGCCTTCCAGAGGATTCTATAGCAACCTATTTGCAATGAACACTTTAGATGCAATTGAATTTCCTGACTCATAAAGGCCAGCAGAGTGTTTTGTGCTGCAACAGAAATGCAGAAACTTGCTATAAAGCATTGTCTTGCTCAGGTCCCCACTCAAAACTGGCAGCTTTATTAGTGATCTTTAAATAAGTCAAATTGAAACATTCAAAACTGGTATGTTTCCTCCAGAGTCCAAACAGTTCTTCCAACCATCGTGATTCCTACGTATGATACATATTATAGAATGTAACAATTTGTCTTTCATATTGCTGGGATATCCCAACATTGCCAATACTACTAAATCTTTAGAAACTTATTTTTGTTTGCAGGCCAAAAATTTTTATGGGGTTTACTTTCCATCCTATAGTTTGCATAGTCCTTACTAAGACATTTATATTGTTTGCTACTCCTTTCTCATGATTAACCTAATTTTATCAGTTTTGTGGAATCTCAAGACGCTTAAGATTTCTGCAGAATATATTATGGCAAATAACATAATTGAAATAACTCTTAGTAACATTGTCACAGTGCACTATTTTTTTTTTTTTTTTCACAAAGTGAACTGCTTCTCATAGTCCTTACAAATTTTTGGGTTAAAAAGGCATTAGTAAGGTCAATAGTTACATATACTGTAGCAGGAATAATGTTGATTTTGCTCCAGTAGAGAAACTACAGTCAGAAAGGCAAATGAAATTGCAGTAACCACCTGCTCAAGTTTATGATAGTCCATGGTCATTCTCCAAGATCTGTTTCACTTCTGCATAAGTCAAATTGGTGAATTCAATGTGAGAGCTATTGTTTTAGTTTTTCTGTTGGTTTCAAGTCTTTGGTGAAAGCATTATTTTATAAAATTTTCTCAGAATTTTACTGTTTATTGGAAAGGGATGTTCCAGGGATTTCCATTTAGTTTTTCACAATGATCTATACCCCATGTTTCAGAGACCCAGCTCAATAAACTAACTGACAGAACTAATTCTTCAAATTTTCAAGTATGTCTGTTACAATGTTACATTCTGGAAGTGGGGACAATAATTTCCAACTCAACTAATAGACTGAGTATTTAATTCATCTTCTTCTTCTTCTTTTTTTTTTTTTTTTTTTTTTTTTTTTTTTTTTTTTTTTTTTTTTTTTTTTTTTTTTTTTTACTTTTGTTGCCCAGGCTGGAGTGCAATGGCTTGATTTCTGCTCACCACAACCTCGACCTCCCTGGTTCAAGCTATTTTTCTGCCTCAGACTCCCAAGTAGTTGGGATTATAGGCATGTGCCACCAAGCCCAGCTAATTGTGTATTTTTAGCAGAGACGGGGTTTCTCCATGTTGGCTACGCTGGTCTCAAACCTCAACCTCAGGTGATCTGCCTGCCTCAGCCTTCCAAAGTGCTAGGATTATAGGCATAAGCCATTGCACCTGGCCAGTTAATTCATTTTCAGTTAACTTCAGTTAACAGAGTTCTACTTGTTTCACTGCAATCTGAATGTCATTATATATTGTTTTCTATACTAATTTTATTGACTAGCCCTTTTAATAGAGCGTCAACAGAACTGAAGAGAGTACACATTTTTTTTCCTGATGATAGGGGAAAATATTCAGTCTTTCATCATTAAATATAATGTTAGCTTTTAAAAAAATAGAAAATTTTAATTAGCTTAAAATTTCCTCTACATTCTGTTTGATGATATTATTTTTAATCATCAATTGCTATCAAATTTTATCCAATCTTTTTTTCTACTTCTATGTAGATTCTACGTGATATGTCTTTTTTAAGTTGGTTAGTATGTCGAATTACACTGTGAAGTTCAAAGTAGGTAGATAATGTTACAACTAACAGATGATATTTACTGAGTCTTTTAACATATTCAGACATTATCTTGATAATTTTTATATTTAATTCTCATAAAATTATTCTGAGGTAAGTATTATGATTATATCAACTTCAAAGATAACAAAATTGAGGCATATAAACATGGTTAGTAAGTGGTGGAATCACAATTCTGTCTGAAATTGGGCAATGCCATGGTATCAATCACTGGGTTAAAAGGAGGTTCTATCTGCCTAGGAAAGTCAAGAAAGTAGTAAAGCATTTTTCCTATCACAGAGATATTTTAGGATATCCAGAAAAAAAAATTTTGCAAGATCTATCTTACAAGCTACATGCAACAAATGAGAATTCAAATTTATAAGATATAAGCACAAACTGATAACATATACTTAATAATATTTACTGACTGCAAATAATTCGGTGTTAAATGAGGAGATCAGCTTTCTTAGTTTTTATCTTTTGGAAAGATAGATTAGGATTAGGTTTCTAAATCTGACTGAAAAAAGAAAGGGGATATTACTACTTAGAAATGGAATATTTTAAAGGAGAAAAGAATACTTAGTGGCCAGTAACCTATATAAGATTGATTATAGATGTGGTTTGTTTGAACATTACAATGCAATGAACGCACTTTTTATTTTTATTTTAAAAGACAGAATTACTTTCATATTTTGTGTTTGAAGTGTATCTGGAGAACAGCACATTTGCAGTTCATTTTATGGTGATCCCAAACAAAATAGTCAAAATATTTATTATTTTATTCTTAATTCATAATGTACTTTAAAGCTAAGGACTGTGGAGTTCCAGAAGCTTCTCTACTATTCCATAAAGCCTTTTTTTGAAGTTCTGTCTTCTATCTCCAAACACAGAGTTCTAGTTCATTCCCTTCTCCAGTTGGGAACCTAAATAGCAAGGTGTAGACCTAATTCAGAAAAGTAAAATTCATATACCTCAATCACCATTTGTCATAGTACCTGTTCCAGTAGTAAGTCTCCCTTAAAGATCTAAAATCAAGAACTGACTCAAGTTTGTGTGAGACATGCTTGTGGTGGGAACAAAGACCACCTAAATACACACATGTGACTTAGTTTACTAATTGCTATCCTAAAGCAGTCTAAAGTGGTATAAAAATTCCTCAGAAATTTTATACAATGATAAATTCCTGTTCTGGATGTAGAAAACGGAATCTTATTCATCATATAATATACTCTCTTCCTCCCTCACCACCCACATACATATTCATACACACACTCATACTCACATACCAACTTTGTCTTCTTAGAGAAGGAGTTTACAGTCTTTAAGGTGCATCACAATGACCCTAAAGGCTCGTAGAAACACAGAACGCTGGGCTCTTTTCATGTACTCTGATTCAGCAGGTCTGGAATGTAACCCCAGAATATACATATTTAACAACTTCCCTGTGAAATTTATGCTGGTGACCTAAGAACCTCACTTTCAGAACGAATGCTGGAAAGCAACTAAAATATTGCACTATTACTCATTAAACTAGTAGTGCTTCTCAACTGGCTTTCTAGAAAAAAAATTATCATTTGTAGTGTCTGCCGATGCCTATTGTTGATTTCAAACTACCCACATGATGTCACTGAGCATGAATTTGGGAAGAGATGCACATGATGTAAGCAGGTACGAGCCAGCCTCAGCACCCCTCTGGGTGGGATCTTGATGTTACAAAATGCCTGACTGACTTATGATTGGGTACAAGCAACTCTACAGCCAACCAGATGATGATAAAATATGCTTTTATATAGTTGTTGTCACCATTTTGTATTCAATTTTCTATGAAGTTAAATGCATACTATCCAGAAAGAAAGAGTCCTGTTAAAATGTTCTCTGATGCGATTCATGACTTTCCCAAATCTTTCCAGCCCTGGCTGCTGAAATTTGTTAGAAGTCCCCTTCTTCTTAAGCAAATCCAATTACAGAATACTGATGGAGGGAAATTTCTGATCCTGGGAGACAGAGGGGAAAGAAATTTATGGAGAAGTGGTGGAACTGATTTTGTAAAAAAACATTTTATGTTAAAAGTTGTCAGATGGTTTTACTTTATTCCTTACTATAATATTCACTCACCAGGATAGAGGGGACATTATTAAAATATACACACACACAACTTTGCCATTACTCAGTATATGTATTTACAGAGTCAGCTTCTCTTCCCCTTAAACATGAAGGCATTATGAATTCCCCAAAACATCATTTTTTTCTTTTATGACTGAAATAGTAGTGTCTAATTCCCAAGCGGATACTAGTAGGGTATCTTTGAGGGTAAATAAAATTATTTTGACCAAGCATATTTTAAGACAGTGTGGCAAACAGTTAAATTTTATTTGCTGAAAGATTTGTTGTATTTTAATGTACTATGTTGAACTGACATTTCTAGAATGGTAACAATATTAACACTACTCAAATTTGTTGCAAAAGAAAGCATTTTGAAAAAGAATTTTTAACATATTGATAGACACTAGTATGGCCCTGAACCCAATTTTGATTTTTTTTAACCAGAATTAAATAGGTTTATAGATCTTAAAAATATATGTGACCAGATTGAGCAGCTCACGCTTATAATCCTAGCACTTTTGAAAGCCGAGGGTGGCAAATCACGAGGTCAGGAGTTTGAGACCAGCCTAGCCAACATGCTGAAACCTCCTTTCTACTAAAAATAAAATAAAATACAAAGAAATTAGCCATGCATGATGGTGCATGCCTGTAATCCAAGCTACTTGGGAGGCTGAGGCAGGAGAATTGCTTCAACCTGAAAGGCAGTGGTTGCAGTGAGCTGAGACAGCACCACTGCACTCCAACCTGGGCAACAAGCAAGACTCCATCTCAAATCAAAAACAAAACCAAAAATAAACACGTACATATATATATGACTATGAAATTGTCACATTATTTGAATCAGTAATTCTATTACTGTTCATAATTGGAAGCAAGTATTTCTGCATCAAGTTATCATTTTGGTTGATCAGCAGATGAAAACACTAATGGCATAAAGTTATGCAAAAGCAACTGCTAAGGAAAAGAGTAAAATATTATAAGGTTTTCTTTTTTATTTAAATAATGACTCAAAAATAAAATCCTGTTGTATGCTGCTACTTACAATATTAATTTGATAATTAATTCTACACTTCTAATTCAATATTATGTATTCCTTTCAGGATTATTTCTCCCTCTTTTCCTTAAATAATTTGTTTTTCAAATGATTGACATAACACACACACATATATGTATCTGCATATAAATATATCTCATATACTGTATCCATCAGGAGATTTTTCTCCCATGTGAACAACAATTTTGGGGTCAACCATAATGAAGCATAGTTATGCATGCAAAATTAATAACTGGATTTGTAATGAATCAGACTCCCTGAAAAATTATTGACAAACATGTCCAAATACTACTACACATTTTTAAAGATTATGGAAATAAGTTATAGACATTATACTAATTGTATCAGTAGTGTACACATAATACAGAGAAATTCAATGCACATCAAATGTTTATTTCTTTAGATATTTACTGTGATTATCAGAAGATACAGCCAGGTGAAATCCCATATACATATTCTTAAATAACATTTAGCCAGTATATGCTGCAATAACCTAAAAAGAAACAGATCATATTTTAATCTCACCTCCAAATGTGTGATCCTTTCTGTACTAGCTACCATATCTTTATTTGCTTTCCTATTAGTGTGAATTTGTAATCTCTCTTTATAAAATCAAGTCTTCTATTTTCCTCTGGATTCTATTTTTCTCTTTTCAAGACTCATTAATGAAATTATTGATTTTCTCTCATGTGTCCTGTTTGTAACTCTCTACTGAATCATACCTATTAGCAAGCAGACATGCTCTAAAATTCCCAATGCAAAATAAAATATATATCTAAATCTAACAAATATTCCAAACTTGAACCATGCCTTTTATTAGCTATCAACTCACTACTGATTTCTTTTCAGAACAAATTTTTTTCAAAAAGCATATCTATACAAAATTAATCTGCATCTTCACCTCTCTATGTCTTTCCAGACAACTTCAATTATATTTTAGTCCCAATATAACTCTGAAATAGTTCTCAAAAAAAGGCACCAAATACCTCCAGATTACCACATTCTACTGAATTAAGACTGAATAGCATGGGGAGAAATGCCAGATATAGGTGAAGGGGAGGAAGGCAACAAATTACACTGCCACGTTTGTACTTATGCAACAATATTGTATGTTCTTCACATGTACCCCAAAACCTAAAATGCAATAAAAAATAAAATAAAATAAAATAAAAAAATAAAAAAAAAATGAAAAACACCACAGGTGCAGATTATGGCAAGAACATAAAAAAAAAAAAAAAAAAAAAAAAAAAAAAAAAAAAAAGACTGAAGTTTGTCCCATGTTTAGCCAGTCTATATCAATTTTAAAAAACACACATGGTTTTACTGGCAACATTTAAAATGTAACACATCACAATTATATTTTTGTTATTTTCAAAATGCTTAAGTGTGCCTAGAAATAATGGACTAAAAGTGGGGTGCCATCGTAATCGGAGCAAGCACACTTCAGTTTACCTGAATTAGTACCATTCCCATGGACAGGTTGAAATAAAAACCACTGATCCTTGCCATTTATTAACACGAATGCATCTTTGATTGATAAATATAGATTTTGGACGAAAAAATCCTGCATTTTATTGTTCTCATTTTATCTTACTCACATGGTTTTGGTGTATCAGCCTTTCTCAAACTTGACACAATTAAAATTTTGTGCTGGAATATTCTTTGTTGTGATGGATTGCTTTGTGCATTGTATGATATGTAGCTCCCACTTCATTCTAGAGACAGAACATCCACACATGTAACAAATAAATTCAAAATTATGTCTTTACAAGAATCAAGATAACTACATACATAAATATAGTAGTAGCAGAGATTAGAATGCAGTATTTTAATTTTATTTTATAATGTAATTTTGAGGCAGGGTCTCATTTTGCTGCCCAGTGGCACAATCACAGCTCACTGCAGCCTTAAACTCCTAGGTTCAAGCTCCCAAGTGTCAAATGCAGTAGGTTAAAACATGCGTTTCCATCTGTAGTTCAGTGTATAGTTTTTCAGAGAAATGACACATTTGAATATCAGAGTTTTTATCTAAGTTGGAAGTGTCACTTCAAAAAATTATATGTAATTCTATTTATATACAGAAAGACTTTCACTTATTTGTATGAAGTTCCAACGTTTTTTCTGTTCTTATTTTTATTTTTTTGAGCCAGCATGTTGCTCTGTCATTGAGGCTGGTGTACAGTAGAGCAATCATGGCTTACTGCATTCTCTACCACCTGGGCTCAAATGATCTTCCCACCTCAGCCTCCCAAGCAGCTGGAACAATGGGTGTGTGCCACAACAGGCTAACTTTTTCATTTTATTTTATTTTGTCTACACTTGATCTAGCCAAAAGGCTGAGAAGCAACATTTTATTTCTTTCTATACGGAGTCTATCTATGTTTCTGAGGCTGGGAAAAGTATTGAAAGTCTCAAACTCCTGTGCTCAAGTGATCCTCCCACCTTGGCCTCTGGTATTGGGATTATAGCTGAGAACCACCACACCTTTCAATACATTTTTTTTTTATACATAGAATACACAAGGTATAATCAGTAGACTTCTAAACTCCAGTGCACTCTTCACACATACCTAAGTGATAGTTGTACAACATATATCACATTACATAACAGCACCACCAGAAACCACTCCCAAACTCTCCCCAAACAGCTGCTCTACATTGCAGAGATTTTTCATTCAGAATGAAATCTATTCTTTCTAGTCTGGCATGCAGATTTTTCTTTGGTCTGGGGCTGTAGCACCCCAGCCACATCTTGTGATAAAGTTCTAACCCTTGTTCCCCAACAGCCAACGTCACCATGGCCTTTATATAGTTCAATGATTATACAAATATATTTTCAGCACTAAGGCCATCAGACAGGCTGGTCATTTGTCTAGAGTGCACTTCTATGGTGAGAAGTCATTCTGGAGGTTTCACCTTATATATCATCTCCTCAGTTAACTTTTGAGTGATATCTTTGAATGTGCACTTCCCACAATCCTCTATAACAGCTTCCAGTAAGTTTCTTCCATCTGCACTTTATATTTTGAAGTTATCTGTGCATTTATAATTTCTATATATTTTAGAACATCGATTTTTTTCTAATCTCATGTTAGGCGAGGAGAGATTATATCTGCTGCTCTCACTATCATGTACCTGGAACACAGGACAATGGTTAGGCATTTAATAAACTTTTGTAAATAGTATTCAAATAAAAAAATGATGAATAAAAACATGATTAAAAGATAATGCTTTCTAAAGTTTCCTAAGTGTCATTTACCTCTGTATGGTAAGTAATTAATTGTCTGATTTGACTACCATCAGAGAAATCATTTTAAAAGTTCCCAAAGGCATACTTTCTTCAATTTGAATATTTGTTTTGAAAATTAAACAATAGCTACAGAGACAATTTCTAAAGAGAAATTTATATTCTTCTGTAAAGTAGCAGAGATACATTTATCCAGTTAAATTCATTATCATGAGGTTTTAAAAATATTAATATCAAGGTTTTAATTTATTGATTTTTTGTGTGTGGAACTATATTAAATATTAGCAAAGTATTGTAGGGATGCCCTTTACTCACCTTGCTTCTTAAATGAGATCATTTGGGTCTAGGAACTAAATTGACAAAAGATAGGTTAATAGGATCAAAACACACATTTTGCTAATTTTACATGTACATGAAGATTCTTACAGAGTAAAGACCCAATGCAATTGTCAAAGCACAAAGCTTTTACGCTTCTTTTGACCAAAAAAATGATGAATTTTTGTGAAGAAATGACAAGAAAAAGGGGTCAGAACTCGGGGCAATAAATTCCAGGGGATTCACTAAGAGATATATAGAAAGGTGTAAAGCTACTGGAAGATAAGAGATATTTTAGTAAGTTTATTTATACAGCTCTACTGCAGCATCAATTTTCACTCTCACTGGCAATAAGGGTTATCTTCCAGTGTTATTAAAGGGAAGGCAGCTTCCTCATAGGGATTTTTATGGCTCGCTATAGATAAGCAGAGGGCAGTTCAGATGGCTCTTTCTACAACTGCTGCTTCCTAAGTGCTTTCAACTCCAAATAATCTGTATGCTAGGTCATGGCATTTGGGGATGTTATGTCCTTAACTCCTTCAGCATCCATATAGATTAATCCATTAAAATGAGACTCTTAGAAAGACAGCCACAAAATTTTGCTATGATAAATTTGAACAACTTGAAAGGAAACAATAAAAACATTTAACATAGTTTTGGTTGAAGTAAGTGGGAAATGCAGAAAATTGAATGAAGTTAAACTTTGCTTATCTGTACAAATGGAAATAATATTTTCCATGAATATAAAAATAAGTAGAATACACATGCATTTACATTTGAAATGGAACTGCATTTCTGCTGACAAATTTATACTTGAAACAGTATTTTTTAGAAACTTTTGTTTATATTTTTCTAACCAAACATTGAATAGTATTCAAGTAAAACTAAATGTTCACAGAGTAACACAAACAGTCATTTACAGTTTAAAATATTACTTTACTTATTCCAACAAATAATTCTTTGCCTTCTAGTATAATTAAGAGTGGATTCTATATTTACTGTATTTCATAGCATAACCAACAAAAATGAAACTTAATAAAGCATTGTTCCTTATTGTGTATTTGCATGGTTTTACCTCATCTTGATATCAAAATTCTCACTCTTTAATAATAATAAAAATGTCTCAAAATTCATAAGTTCTGGTGTATAAAAATGACCAGGAAGTTTAGTTTTTATAGTGTTTATAAACTAAACATTAAAAACATGATTAGAAAAGGTAAGTAAATTATGCCCATAAAAATAATCCTTCAAAAAAGTTCAGCTTGAATAGTCTCCAAAATTATAAATTTCTTCATACTATTATTTCTTTATAGTTACTAATACACTAAACTGTAATTATGATGTTAAACTTTTACCTCCTTCTTACTGTGGAGCTGAGGAGAAGTTTTTTGTGCGAGTCTGGCTTAAAAATATATTAATTATGGTTGGGAATTTCTTCCCACTTTCTACATACCATTATTCTGATTTTTCTGCCTTAGTTCTCCTAGGTGTCTCAGAGCCCATCTTTTAAATCTTTACTTGCTCAATGATTTTAAGTTTAACATATCTAAGAGATTTGCATATATATTGCACTAAACATATTCCTGGTTATCTTTTTGATCTCGCTCCCTTAAATAGCTGGTCCACTCACTGACAATATTCTTGTCAATCCATTAAGCCAATTGTTGTAGTCCGTTTCTTAGTTCAGCTTAAATCTTTTCACTTTCCTGCATCAGATTAAATATGTACTATTTGTATAGTCCTTTCCATATATGGTATGGAGACTAGTTTATTTACAAACACTATCTCAAGTAATTTATCTACTGACTGAGTAAGCTTCATTAGTCCTATATTTATTAGTATATATTTTTAGATTGAAAGCTAAATAATCCAATATTAAAATAACTAAATAAATAAGCAACATTTATTTTCACACAGCCATTTAGGTACAGCTGAATACAAATGTTCAAAAGACTCTTCTGATCCCAGTTAATCTCTGCATCTCCTGGAAAGGTTCTCACTAATTGCCAGACATAATGGTCACTGCTATCTCATACATCTTACCAACTTTTCAATGTCAATAACAAGTGTTAAGCTTATTAAAAACTGTGGCATAACATTCTAGAGGAGTTTTCTACTTGACTTGTTTACCTATGTCCAAGCAAGGCAGGTAATTTTATAAGAAAAAGTTTGACCAGGGTACCAGAAAGGCATAAACAATATGTGTAATATATATCTATTTTCCTATTTTAATTAATTTTTAAACGTTTACTTGAATATGAGGTATATACAGCCTGAAGAAATAAGGTAATATTTAAAACAAAATTTCATCTTTTAAAAAGGCTATCTGTACATCAGGATACATTACATATCAAGTACACTGGTGAACTTGATAAAAATAAATTTTATATATGCAAAAATGTTGAGTCTGGTATAAAGAACCATGTTGGACCTACCACCTAATTCTCATTTATCAGCTCAGAATCAGTTGTGCTTCATCTCTAAATCCTACCTCATGCCCATACTCAATGGATTATGTTGAAGCCTACTATAGATATTATATTATGTTATCTATAAATATTTCAGTATTTACCAGAGGTAATCTTTATTTTAGCCCCTTATGTTTTTGACTAAAAATGTATACTATTATGTCCTTTACATTATTATTTGAAAAAATGTTTCAGGCATATCTTGTACTGTTCTACCAGACCTAGAATTTCTTATGTCTCCAAGGAAACCTGAATTCTTTTGTGATTTACATGGTTTTTAAAAATACCATTTTGAAGACCACTTCATAAAATTTGTCCCTTTAAATCATGCAAATTTAAAATACGACTCCTGTCTGATGAAATTTTTATTTTCACCACTTTGTGTAAATTATTAGTGGCTTCTATGCAAGTAGTTCATTCATTCGTCCATTCATTATTTATCAAATGCTAACCATAATGCCAAGCGGGGTCCCAGGTGCTGGGAATATGATTATGAAAACAAAATCAATTTTTTTTTCATAAAGCTGTCATTCTTGTAAAGGATTTATTTCATTTGAAAACACATTAGAACTCTCAGTCACAAATGCTACTTGGATAATACATATGTTTTCTTCTCAATAGGTATCTATGCCTGGCACTGGCATATTAGATAGTGCCTTTTTCATATTTAAGAATAATTATTACTGCTTTCATAAGTTTTTCAATGCATTATTTACCTTCTATACTTGCTTTTTGGAAAGAGTTTACTCTTCCTATATTTTTTTCTGGGTCTACCTTTTTAAATCTGAATATTTTTCCATATTCTTGATTTTTCTGATTTATTTCTACAAAAGATCATAATAAATTTAGGGGGATTTAAAAACATATATTTCTTGAAAGAGTATACTTTTTTTGTATTCCTTGGGCGCCAGAAACGAACCAATATTGTCTTGGTAATGTATGGAAAGGCGGTGAATCATCATCACTATTCAAAGGCATTAAATCAGGCAACTGTTGTTTCAAATTTGCAAATATATACAAATGTGAAAACTGACATTTGTTTTTACAAGTTAGTGAAACAAATTTGAAAAAAAAATTATATTGAATTTTTTTAAAGCACCAAAAATACCTTGCTAATATACATCCCTGTGAAACCAAGGACACAAATTTAGGCACAAATAAAGCCCCGCACAGAGCCTTGAAAACATCTAGACATGAAGCCAATTGACCATACACAAATTACAACACAGTTAAATGAACACCAAAAATCCTCTCAGATTAAAAAACAAACAAACAAACAACAACAACAATAAAAACAACACAAGTACTTTGGCAATTCAAAAAGCCAGAATGTCCCTTTACCTTTATACAAGTCTGCTAACTTCATAGCAATGATTCTTAACCAGTCTGAAGTGACTGAAATGACAGATAAAGAAGTCAGAGTCTGGATGCATGGCAAGGAAACATTGAGATTCAGGAGACGGTTGAAGCCCATCCCAAGGAATCCAAGGAATCCAGTAAAACCATCCAAGAACTGAAAGATGGAATAGGCATTTTAAGAAAGAACCAAACTAAACTTCCATAGCTAAAATATTCACTGTAGAATTACAGAATATAATTGTAAATATTCACAGCAGAATAGATGAAGCTGAGGAAAGACTCTCTGACCTCAAACATACTTCTTCAAATCAACTCAGTTATGTAAAATTAAATGAAAAAGTATTTCAAAAAAGAGCAAACCTCTAAATATGAGGGATTATGTAAAGAGACTAAATCTAGGCCTTATTGGAATTTCTGAGGGAGAGAAAGAGAGAATAAATGGAATATAGTTCTTGAAAAACTTTCTCAACTTGCTAGAGAGATCGACCTACAAATCTGAGAAATACGGAGAAATCTGGCTAGATATTATACAAGATGCTTATCCTCAAGGCATATAGTCATCAGATTCACCAAGTTTAACAAAGAAAAATCTTAAAACCAAGAGAAATTAAGAGCCTATTTTCAACACCTTTAAGGAAAAGAAATTTCAACCAAAAATTTATGTCCTGACAAACTAACTTCATTAAATGAGAGAGAAATAAAAACTTCAGATAAGCAAATGCTGAGAGAATACATTTTCACTAGACCAGCCTTATAAGAGGTCCTTAAAGAAGTCCTAAATATGGAACCAAAAGAATGACATCTGTTACCACAAAAACACGCTTAACCACATAGACCACAAGCACTGTAAAGCAATCTAGTCTACATAACAACCAGTTAATAACACAATTACAAGATCAAAATCTCAAATATCAAAACTAATCCTGGATGTAAATGCACTAAACACTCCACTTAGAAGGCACAGAGTGGCAGGTTGGAATGAGACAAGACCCAATCTGTCTCAATCTGCTGTCTTCAAGAGACTCATCTCACATTTAATGATACTCACAGGCTCGAAGTAAAGAGATGAGGCAATATCTACCATGCAAACAGAAAACAAAAAAGAGCAGCAGTAGCTATTCTTATATCAGGTAAAACAGATTTTAAAGAAGTAAAATTCAAGAAGGACAAAGAAGGACATTATGTAATGATAAAGATACAATCCAACAAGAAGGCTTAACTATTTAAATACATATGCACCCAACATTGGAGTTTTCAGATTCATAATACAAATACTTCTCAGCCTACAAAAAGACTTAGGTAACCATTAATAGTGGGAGACTTCAACCCCCTATTACCAGCATTGGACAGATCATTGAGGCATAAAACTAAAAACAACAACAAAAAACTCTGGACTTAAACTTTAGGCTTAACCAATTAGCCCTAATATACATCTACAGAACTTTCTACCCAAGAACCACAGAATATACACTCTTATCATCTGCACATGTAACATACTTCAAGATCAACCACATGCATGGTCATAAATCAAATCTTAATACATCCAATAAAATTAAAATCATACCAAGCACACTCTTGGATCACAATGCAATTAAAAATAGAAATCCATACCAGATCTCTGAAAACTACTCAAATACATGGAAATTATACAACTTGATCCTGAATAACTCCTTAGTCAACATCGAAAGTAAGGCAGAAATAAATACATCATTTAAAATTAGTGAAAATAGGGACACAAATTGTGAAAATTTCTGGAATGCAGCCTTAAGAGAAAAGTTGTTAGCACTAAATGCCTTCATAATGAAGTTAGAAAGATCACAAATTAACAATATGCCTTTGTACTTCAAGGAAGTGGAAAAAAAATGAAAAGAAGAAAATAACCCCAAATCAATGAGAAAAAAATAACAAAAATTATAGAGAAACTAAATAAAACGGAGATGTAAAAATCCATACAAAAGATCAATAAAAGTATTAAATGGATATTTGAAGAAACAAAAACACAAAATTGAGAGACTGCTAGCTATATTAAGAAAGGGAACAAAAAACAGAGAGAGGATCCAAATAAGTACAATCAGAAATGACAAACAAAATGATAGTACAGTCTATTCCTCAGAAATACAGAAGATTCTCAGAAACTACTATGAACAAGTCTATGCACACGAGGTAGAAAATCTAGAGGAAATAAATACATTTCTAGAAACATACAAACTACCAAGGTTGAATAAGAAAGAGATTGAAAACCTAAGTAGGTCAAAATCTATCTCTGAAATTGATTAAGTAGTAAAAAACCTGATAACACACAAAAAGCCCTGGATCAGGTGGATTCACAGCTGAATTCTATAACATATAGAAAGAAAAATTTATACCAATTCCACTGAAAGCATTCAAAAATTCTTAAGGAAAAAGAGCTTCTTTTAAATTCATTTTATGAAGCCAGTATCAGCTTAATGCAACAATCTAGCAGAGATAATAAAAAGAGAAAATCTCAGGCCAATATTCCTGAACTATATAGATGCAAAAATCCTCAACAAAATACCAGCAAACTGAATCCAGCAACACATCAAAAATTAATACACCAGGATCAAGTAGGCTTTATTCCTGCGATGCAAGTCTGGTTCAACATATGTGAATCAATAAATGTGATTCCCCATGAAAAGAAAATTAAAAACAAAAACCACATGATTATTTCAAAAGATGCAGTAAAAGCTTTCAATAAAATCCAACATCCATTTATGATTAAAAAAAAAAAAACCTCAACACAGTAGACATCAAAGAAATATACCTTAAAATAATACAAGCCATTTATGTCAAACCCACAGCAAAGTCCCAACATCATACTGAACAGGTAAATGCTGGAACCATTGCTCTTGAGAACCAAAACATGACAAGGATAACTACCCTCATGGCTCCTTTTTAAAACATTACTGGAAATTCTATCCAGGGCAATCAGGTGAGATAAACAAATAAAAGGCATCCAAATAGGATAAGAAAAAGTCAAATTCTCTTTCTTCACTGATGATAATGATTTCATACCTAGAAAACTCTAAAGAATCTATCAAAACATTTCTACAACTGATAAACAATTTTAGTAAGGTTTCTGGATACCGTACTGAAACCTTACTAAAATTGTAGCAGTTCTATATCTCAATAATTTTCAGGCTGAGAGTTGAATCAAGAACACAATCCCACTTTCAATAGCCACAGAGAAAATGGAATACCCAGGAATACAGCTAACAAGTGAAGTGAAAGTTCTCTACAAGGAGAACTACAAAAAACATTGCTGAAAGAAATCACGAGAAGAAAACAAAAGTGTATAAACTCCTGTCAATAAATGGCACCATAGGCCTTCCAGCTCAAAAGAAAGAGAAAAAAGAAAAATCAGAGACAACAAAAGTAAATGGAAAAACATTTCATGCTCATGGATTAAAAGAAACAGTGTTATTAAACTGATCATACTGTCTAAACCAATTTGCAGACTTAATGTTATTCCTATCAAATAACCAACGTCTTTCTTCACAGAGTTGAAAAAAACTGTTCTAAAATTTAAATGGAACCAAAAAAGAGGTTGAATAGCCAAAGCTGGACATATCAAATTATTTAACTTCATAATGATGATGAGTTCGTGTCCTTTGTAGGGACATGGATGAATCTGGAAACCATCATTCTCAGCAAACTGACCCAAGAACAGAAAATCAAACACCACATGTTCCCACTCATAGGAGGGTGTTGAACAATGAGAACACATGGACACAGGGAGGGGAGCATCACACACTGAGGTGTGTTGGGGGCGTGCCTAGAGGAGGGACAGCAGGGGGTGGGGAGGTTAAGGAGGGATAACATGAAGAGAAATGCCAGATATTTGTGAAGGGGGAATGGAGGCAGCAAACCATCTTGCCATGTAAGTACCTGTGCAACAACCATGCATGATCTGCCCATGTACTCCAGAACCCAAAGTACAATAAAAAAGAAAGAAAGAAAGAAAGCGATGTCATGTATAGAATAGAGATTCTCCAATTAGTCCACCATTAAAATTTGGCCTACCAGAACATTAAAATAATTTTTTTTTTGAGACAGAGTTTTGCTCTTGTTGCCCAGGCTGGAATGCCATGGCTTGATCTCAGCTTATTGCAATTTCTGCCTCCCGGGTTCAAGCAATTCTTGTGCCTCAGCTCAAGGAGTAGCTGAGATTACAGGCAGGCACCACCATACCCATCTAATTTCATATTTTTAGTGGAGACCGATTTTCTCCATGTTGATCAGGTTGGTCTTGAACTCCTGACTTCAGGTGATCCGCCTGCCTCAGCCTCCCAAAGTGCTGGGATTGCAGGTGTGAGCCACGGTGCCTAGCTTATTTAAATAAAATTTATCATTAGAGGGCTTACACATGAGTACAAGACATCTGCATATCATGATCACTTATTACTTGTTGACTCCTTATTTGGTTATCCTAAATTGTTACAAGACATTCAGAAACTGAGTTGTACCATATAGTTATGCCATCTCTGTGGATATCTGGACAAACATAATGAAAATTTGTACATCAAAAATATTTCATTTAATCACTACTTGATCAGTGTATAATGAGACTATCCTGCTTATTTAAATATATGGTGAATCAGATTTACATTGTTTACTTTTCTGGATCATAAAAATCCTGAACTAAGGAATATTTCTGAATTTATTATGCAAAGCAGATCCACAAATTCAATTGATCAGTTTATAAAATAACATATTAAGCTTCTCTTTAAAAGCTTTTATTTATTTATTTATTTTGTTTCATTTTACTGTTTTTTCTTTTATTTATTTCTTTTGAGGAACGTACATATGGTGTTTTATAGCTGCAGCACAAAACACTTTATGGGGGTTCTATTTTTTTCAAAACCTCATCAGCACCTGTTGTCTTTGATTTTTTTTAATAATAACTATCCTAAGAGGCATCAGGTGATGTCTCTTTATGGTTTTGATTTGTATTTACCTGATGATTAGTTTTGTTGTGCATCTTTTCATATACCTATTGGCAATTTGTGCATCTTCTTTGGAGAAATGTCTATTTAAGTCCCTAGTTTATTTTTTTAATTCAGTTTATTAGTTTTCGTTTTTTGTTGTTGTTGTTGTTGTTTTGTCGTTATTGAGTTGCAGGAGTTCTTTACAGATTTTAGATATATTGTTTGCAAATATTTTACATAAATTGTGTCTTTACACTTTTATTATTTTCTTTGCTCTAAAAAAGTGTTTCTTAATTCATTCTGGCATATATATATATATATGTGTGTGTGTGTGTGTGTGTGTGTGTGTGTGTGTGTGTGTGTGTGTGTTTGTGTGTGTGTGTGTATGTATATGGTTTATATACCATAAACCAGGTGGCTTTCAGTCAAGACAAATTTGTTTATCACAATTTTGGAGGCTAGAAACTTCAAGGAAAAGGTAACGAAAGATTTGGTGTCTGGTGAGGGCCTATTTTCTTGTTCACTGTATACTCACATGGTGGAAGAGTGGGATCCCTACAGGGTTTTTATGAAAGAAAACTAACTCCATTCATGAAGGTTTTGTCCCTATCGCTCTATTACCTCCCAAAGGCCCCACCTCCTAATATTATTATCTTGGAGATTAGGAAGTCAACATATAAATTTTGGGTGGATATAAACAGTTCATAGCAAAATATTTTAGTTTGATGCAATTTAGCATCTACTTCCGCTTTTGTTGCCTTGCTTTTTCTGTCATATCTATGAAATCATTGCCCAGGCCAATGTCATAAGACTTTTTACCTATTTTCTTTTCTGAAAGTTTTAGAGTTTTGGGTTTTATGCTTAAGTATTTCATCCTTTTTTTCTTCTTCTTCTTTTTCTTTTTTTTTTGAGATGGAGTTTTGCTCTTGTTGCCCAGGCTGGAGTGCTGTGGCATGGTCTTGGCTTACTACAACCTCCACCTCCCAGGTTCGAGTGATTCTCCTGCCACAGCCTCCCGAGTAGCTGGGATTACAGGCATGTATCACTATGCCCAGCTAATTTTTTATTTTAAGTAGAGACGGGGTTTCACCATGTTGGACAGGCTGGTTTCGAACTCCTGACCTCAAGTGATCACCCACCTCAGTCTCCCAAAGTGCTGAAATTACAGGCGTGAGCCACGTGCCTGGGCAGTATTTCATCCTTTTTAAATTGATTTGTGTGTATGGTATAAGATAAGGATCCAATTGTATTATTTTTGCCTGCAAATACATAGTTTAACTTCATTTACTTAAAAGACTATTATTTCTTCATTGTGTATTATTGATATTCATGTTAAAAATCAGTTGAAAGTATATGTATGAATATATTTATGGACTATTTTGTTTAATTGGTCTACATGTATGTCTTTATGCTAGTGCCTTGCTGCTTTAATTATGGTAATTTCATAGTATATTTCTAAATCTAGAAGTGTGATGTCATCAGCCTTGTTCTTATGTCCAAGATTGTTTGGGTAATTTGGTGATTGTGTTAGTCAGAGGTCTCTACAGGGAAAATACTAACACGATAGTTGTATATATATAGGGAACTTTATTAACAATTATTAACTCAAATGTTCACAAGATCCCACAATAGGCTGTCTGCCAGCTGAGAAGCAAGGAAGCCAGTCTGAGTCCCAAAGCTGAAAAACTTTGAGTCCAATGTTTGAGGGCAGAAAAGTTCCAGTAGTG
Organism: Plecturocebus donacophilus; assembly: GCA_004027715.1. NCBI lineage: Eukaryota > Metazoa > Chordata > Mammalia > Primates > Pitheciidae > Plecturocebus > Plecturocebus donacophilus. The sequence goes on from PVKP010000217.1 coordinate 134,999, forward strand.
GAGAAAGGTGCAGGCTGGGAGGCTAAGCCAGTCTAATAACATTCTTCTGCCTGCTTTTATTCTGTCCACCATGGCTGCTGATTAGATTATGTACACTTAGATTGAGAATGGTTCTGTCTTTACCAGTCCACTGACTCAAATGTTAATCTCTTTTGGCAACACCCTAACAGACACATACAAAACAACACTTTGCATCCTTCAATCCAATCAAGTTGACAACTCAGTATTAACTATCACAGTGATCCTTAGTGTTTCCATAAAATTTTTGAATTTTTAAATAATTTTTGTAAAAATGACATTTAAATTTTGATGGAGATTGTAATAAATTTGGATTGCCTTTGGTAGTATGAATATTTTAATTATATGAGATTTTAAAATTCATGAACACATTGCTTTCCATTAGCTTCTGTCTTATTTTATTTTATTTTTAGTAATTTTTGCAATTTCTACTGTATAAGACTTATACTCCTAGGTTAACTTTATTGCTAAGTATTTTGTTATTGTTACACTTTTGTAAATAAGGACTTTTCTGTAATTTCTTTTTCAAATAGTTCATTGGGAATATATAGGTACTCAGTTTTGTATGTTAATTTTTTTAAACTGAAACTTTACTAAATTTGCTTGTTAGTGCATACAATTTTTGGTGAAATTGTTAGAGTTTTCTCTATATAAGATTACATTCTCACTGCAAATAGAACAAAATTTCCTTGCTCCTTTTCAGTTGAGATCTTCTACTTCATTTTTCTTTCCTAGGTGCTCTGTTTAGCACTTCCCATAGTGTGTTTAATAGAACTGTGTCTACTCTTGCCTCCTTGTTCCTGATCTTGGATTAATATCATATGGTAAATTTTCTTCTTCTTAAAATTTGTTTACTCAAAGTTATGCCAGAGGTCTGACATCAAGGAGTTGGCCAGTTCTTTTTTGAAGCTCTTAGGGGTAATCCATGTGACACCTGTTTTCTAGGTTTTGATGGCTGACAGAAATCCTTGGCTTACATTGGCCTATAGATAAACCACTCCAGTGCTTTCCATCCTCACATGTCCTTCTCCCAAAGGCCCTATAAGTCCACTTCTATTGTTATTGGACTTATTGCCCAACCTAATTTAACATAATCCCATGTGAATGTTTGTTTTTTTTTCTCAAATATATAAGGTTACCTTCACAGCATTTAGGGAACATATGGTTTTGTTTTTTTTGGCTGTGGGCCACAATTTAACCCAGTACACACAGAAAATTAAAAGTTGAAAATATGAGTTTCCTTATCTTAAATATAACCAGTCATTTTCCCAAAAGTAACAACTTTTTAAAAACACTCATCTTAGGTTCAAGGATACATATGCAGGTTTGTTGTATAGGTAAACTCGTGTCATGGAGGTTTATTATCCAAGTTATTTCACGACTCAGGTACTAAGCCTTGTACTCAATAGTTATTTTTTTCTGATTCTCTTCCTCATTCTACCCTCTACACTCAAGTAGGCCTGAGGATCTCTTGCCCCCCACTATGTAAACCTGAGTTCTCATCATTCGGTTTCCATTTATAAGTGAGAACCTGTGGTATTGGGCTTTCTGCTCCTGAGTTAGTATTCCTAAGGATAATCGCCTCTAGTTCCATCCAGGTAACAACTTTTCACATTATTTGCATTCTATTTTCAAAAATTCATTATACACATACATACATACAAAAGCAGTTCATTTTTATTTATTCCAAAATTTACAAAGAGCACATACTGATCTTTAGAGTCAGTTTTAATTGTGCTATTTACACATTAGGATTAACTTACACAATACATTTAATATATTTTACAATTGTCTCATAGTATTAAAATCAAATTCCCACAATTTATTAAATAATACTTCTATAACCAATTAATTTTATGCATATATTTGCTTTTAAAGTTGTCCACTATTATTTTCATTTAATTATACATATTTTGAATGTACTATTTTTGCCAAAACTATGGTCCTCTTATTTTTAAGCATTATAGAAGACAATTTTGTGTTACTAATAATTTGGGATCAAATTTAATGCATAATTAAGCATTTTCTGATACTGTGGAAGGCTAAAAAACTGTTATTGAAGGGAAAACACAAAAACCTAATAACTTTTACATATATGTGCCTGTGTGTGTGTGTGTGTGTGTGTGTGTGTGTGTGTGTGTGTTGGGAGGAAGGATGTTTGGAGTTAGAAAAAATATCAAAAAATCATGTGTTAAGTGACTTTAACTCTAGTTCATGAGACTGGTGAATGAGTGTATCTTCAGAATAAAAAGTATCTAGGAAGAACACAGTGCTCTTGAATCCTATGAGAACAATTTTTTGTGCCCTATTATTATAGGTGACCTTTGCTAAGGGTCACTTGTATCCCAAAATAGAAACCTGAAAACCATTACATTTAAAGGCGGAGACTAGGACATTGATACTTCAAGCACTCTAGACCTCTCACTTCAAGCAAGCATTGAATAGGTGTCCATTTATTTCAGATAGATAAAGCTTACTTATTGAATTACTATTTGGCTCAAAGTTAGTTGGGAAGCAAACATGATTAACACAAAAATGTCTTGAGTGGCCAAATTGAGTAAAAATAGACATATATATAAATATTTTATAACAAGGAGGTCAAATAATAGGTTTTACAATACTTTATTTGGAAAAATTATTGGAAAATTTGAGTTAATCTACAATTTAATGAGTTTGTCAAAGGAGCTAATGCAAAGCTAAAATTGCTAAAAGTGACTCGATGCATTTTTATATTTACTGTGTCCTACAATAATGTATTAAACTTTGGGAAAATGTCCCACACTGACCATCCTCATGCTGTTTTTTTTTCATCTAGCATGGGAGAGAACCATTCAAACACTATATTTTCATTGAGTAAACAAGTGAAGCAGATCAGGAAGTCTAACAGGAAAAAAATGAACAATTCAGAAAACCATGAGTAGAAATCGCATATTTTCAAGATTATTTTTTAATAGAAATTTGAAGATTGTGATTCTACAGTAAGATTCTGCATGGCATGAAAAAGACATCATGGTTTTTTAAAGGACATAGTGTAAGAGGAAACAGCAGATGTAGGAACATTAAGACAATAACCGAATATCAAATGATTAGCAGAATATTCAGTTGCTTAAATACACTAGAACATAAATAGTTGTCATTGCTCCGTGTTCCAAATGTAAGATGTTTTTCTAATTTACTTATTGAATTCATAAGGTGGCAAAAGCAAACAAAAAAGCAAACAAAAAGTCCAATCCTAACTATCATATTGTTAACAAATAGATAATGAGGGAAGTATAGTAAACATAAATTTTGATTACTTTCTTTGGCTCTCTTTCATTCAAATTTATAGAATGTTAAAATAGACTTCTGATATTTTAAAATGTTAAAGCTACTTTTAAAATTTTTTAAAAATATTTATTTTAGGTTTGGGGGTACGTGTGAAGGTTTGTTGAATAGATAAATATGTGTCACAGGGGTTTATTGTACATACATTACATCATCCAGGTATGAAGCTCAGTACTCAATAGTCATATTTTCTTCTCTTCTCCTTATTTCCACCCCCGCCCCACACATGTAGACCCCAGTATCTATTGTTTTCTTATTTGTCTTTTTAAGTTCTCATCATTCAGTTCTCACTCATAAGTGAGAACATGTGGTATTTGGTTTTCTTTCCTGCATTTGTTTGCTAAGGATGATAGCCTCTAGGTCTATCCATGTTTCTGCAGAAGACGTGATCTTATTCTTCCTTATGGTTGCATAATATTCCATACTGTGTATATATCATGTATTCTTTATCCAGTCTTTAATGGATAGACATTTAGGTTGATTCCATGCCTTCGTTATTGTGAATAGTGCTGCAGTGAACTCATACATATGCACTAGAATATAAATAATTATCATGTGTCTTTATAATGAAATGATTTCTGTTTCTTGGGGTATATACCCAGTAATGAGTTTGCCTGATCAAATGGTATTTCTGCTTCCAGGTTTTTGAGGAATGGCCACAATGCCTTCCACTATTATTAAACTAATTTACACTTCCAACAACAGTGTTAAATCATTCCTTTTTCTCCACAACCTCACTAGCATCTGTTATTGTTGTTGTTTACTTTAATAACAGTCATTCTGATGGATGTAAGATGGTATCTCATTGCTGTTTTGATTTGCATTTCTCTAATGATCAGGGATGTTGAGCTTTTTTTTCTTTAAACATATTTGTTGGCAGCGTGTATGTCTTTTGAGAAGTATCTGTTCATGTTCTTTGCCCACTTTAAATGCAGTGGCTTGTTTTTCTCTTGTAAATTTGTTTAAATTAATTATAGTTGCTGGATATTGTACCTTTGTCAGATGCATAGTTTGCAAATATTTTCTCCCATTCTGCAGGTTGTCTGTTTATTGACAGAGAATGGGCACAAACTGGAAACATTCTCCTTGAAAGCCAGCACAATACAATGATGCTCTCTCGCACCACTTCTGTTCAACATAGTATTGAAAGTCCTAGCCAGGGCAATTAGGCAAGACAAAGAAATAAAAGGCATCCAAATAGGAAGAGAGAAAGTCAAACTTTCTCTGTTTACAGATGACATGATTTTCTATATCCAGAAAAGCCCATAGTCTCAGTCCAAAAGCTTCTTCAACTGATAGACAACTTCAGCAAAGTTACAAGATATAAAATCAATGTACAGAAATTACTAGCATTCCAAAAGCTACTTTAGAGTCAGAAAATATAAATGAATTTTTTTAGCAAGTTATATTTTATTAAGTAAACAAATGAGAGCATCTTACTTTTAGAAGAATTGACGTATTTGAGTTTTTCACTTTATAAAAGCTAAAATATCCCCAAGAATAAATAGCATTTTACACGTATCAAATATTTATAGTAATCATGCGATGACAATTTTTAAAAGAAACTTGTGCAATAAATGACATTCATTAAAAGTGTTTTAAGTATTCAAATTCTTGATGAGTTATATTCTGCTCTAAAGACGTATGTTAATGAGAATGGCCTTTTTAGTATACACCTAATGTCAACACAGTGAAGCATTTTGAACTTCCTGTGGTTCTAGATTTATAATATGTTTGTGATTATATTAATAAGATCTTAACGCTAAAGATGATTTTGTAGTATTTACTGCACTCGAGTGTAAATATGCAGTGTGGATGTTGTTAATATTGCCCTTTTTGTTTTACTGATATAGTCTCTAAGCACAGAAGGACAATGGAATTCAGAGTGAGTATAAGGTTATAGATTCCTAGTTTAACTCTTTTTCCATTGTACTTAGCTTCTTGAATGAGGATTTTATTTTTATTTTGTCTTTCCACAATGTCAGGCTTTTATTAATGCTATTCTAATCCATAAGCTACATGAAGTTCCCAAGGAGGCAATTATCCTTAGGACTTCCTGTTCACTCTGTAGTCAAAACCCTGGGCACACAGACTCAAGACACTCCACAAGTAAGTCAATATTGCAAACCTTACATAATCGTGCACTTAATCAATATATAAATCTTTTAGTTTAAACATTTCACTACAAACAAGGTAACAATCAACATCAAGAAGAAAAAGATACAGGAGAAAAGATTAATGAACTAGTCTGGCAGGAGCCAAGAAGACTGAAGGAGTCCTTGCCTGTGCTGGGTGGTCCTTTGTTTGAAAGCTATAATACCAGTCAAGGCTGTGAATTAGAGATTTTGTTGTGTGTGTGTGTGTGTGTTTTTTTATAACAATTATTTAGCTGTTGTTTTAGAGAAAGCATTGTACTTTCTTTAACTACGCAAAATTCGATCAGCACAGGAAATACCTAATTAATGCTACATAGTATGATCTGAATGGATAGGCCATCTATCCAAAACACACGTGCAGGAGGAGATAATCAGATCTCTCTATAATATTTGTTACTAATTATCTTCCCTGAGATTTGAAGTGATAGCCAATATTTGAGTTTTCTATTGTTGCCTTAAGCATGCAGCTTTACAAACTATACCTAACAAAACAGGTTCATTTGAGAATAGTGAACAAATATTTCTTTCAGGTTTTAGTAAGCTATGAAACCATTAATACCCAATTCCCAACTAGTATAATTTTGATGGACTATATACCTTACAATACTATTTTGCAGTCTAAATAAATAGTACAATTAAAAGACAATAGAAATTAAAAAAACCCCACTTCCATGACATACGCACATTTGTATACAGTTTTCCAAAACTAAATAGTTTTTAAAAAGGTAGTTACTAAAATTATCAAATTAATATCATGAAAATATAGTGAAGACATTTATCAGAAAACTACTTTTTTAAATTCATAAAATAAAGAAAACTAAACGCAAGTGAAATAAAGAATCAGAATAAAGGATTTTTCCTGGGATATATGTGTGAGTTTGTATGTGCATGACAAATGAACATAAAATTCCTGGGGAAAAGATAAAGAAAAATATGTATTTATCTATTATTTTTACTATTATATTTCATATGGGAATACTGCAAATGTGTTTGCATAAACTCTTCAATATATATACTTTCTTTTTATAAGGTCTGATCAAAATTGATCTTTGCTAAATATGGAACTAAAAAGCTTGGTTAAAGATAAAATTTATGGCTTTTATTGATTTTTTTTAAAGTTAAAGTCTTAATTTTATAATCAATTTTAATGGGAAATTGCTTTTTATTTTGGAATTGCCACACTGAATACATTATTCCTCCTTGAGTATCTACTAATTTTTTTAGATTAGTGTTTATTAGTAAATTATTTTTTCAATTTAAGAGTATATTTTCATGTGTAAGAAGCTCAACTTTATTTACTTTTCAGGTATAAGCTTCAAAAAATATTTTAGAGACAAATTGTAATTTCTTTAAATTACTATATTAAAACTTCAGTTTATGTACTTCTAGATAAACTATACATGTAGCTAAGAGATGGAGGCTTAGACATCCTTTCATTTGGTGAAATTCAACATGGACTTATAAGAAAAATCTTACAAGATTCCATACTTCTAAAAATTTACTCAGTTTCCAAAAAAAAGTAAAACCACTAGTTCAGTGAACATAAGTGAATGAATAATGGATAAACTGAACTAAACTGAATTTGTTTAGTGATGACCTCATAATTTGAATGTGGTTTCTAAACAGTATTGAAACACAATGAAATGGAATAAAATAAGCAAAAGATACATAGATTTATTTGATCTACATAAATTAATTAAGCTGGAATCCTCAGGAATTCTAAATGTTTGGCATTTTTTATACTAATTTAAACTACATGTTAACTATGGATATTTCTTTGATGCTGCTAGGCAAATAGCTCTGAAAGAAAATCAGTAATATTAGCAGCATTTAATTTTCTTATAGTTCCTGTTTTACTTTCTCAAAATAAATTGGTCTTTTCCAAATTAGAAAAAAATACATATTATTTATAATCTTTTTGCCCACAGATGCATTTATATATTTACATTATAACCCATAAGCATAAAATTTCACATTATATTAAAATAATTTCTGTTCTTTCTCTTGAAGTGATGCAGCATGAAAATAAATGATCTCTAATGCATATACATTTCTAAAGCCTTTCTCATGTAGGTTAAAATCAAGGTAATTAATGAAAGCAATGTATTATTTCAAATGGCCACATTTAAAAATGAAGCAGTTTTAAGAAGAAATAGATGACTAGAAAAGCAATAGCTCTATAAAAGTTTATAGGGCGTTAACTGTTGAAAAATATTTCATAAGTCAATGATATATGCAAGTGACTGTTTGCTTTTTTGAGTGTATTTTTCTCATATGATTTCATAGTAAATTGCAGGAGATGGAATATCATTCAAATATTAAATAATTAAACAAATACTAAATAATTCAATAGTTAAATACTTAATAATTAAATTAAAAACTAATTAAATCCTTTAAAATAATGGAATATCATTAAAACACTAAAGATTTTAGAGTTTCCTTAGTGTAAGGACCATTCCTCTAAAGTGACAATTTGTGTCTCACATTCACAGAAAGCCACTGCATCTCTGATTGATCTCCCAAATCCTCTATGATATGACTATCTCCTGATGTTCTGGCTAGAGCTAAGATAAACACTATGTACACTGAAGTTTACAAATTAAACTTGAATTATTATTTAATTATTTTGTTGAATAATAATTTAATTAACCAAATGGAAAAAGAAAATGACAAGGCTAAGGGAAGCGGGACACAGGGGTGAGCACTAAAGTCGCAGCTACTCAGGAAGCTTAGATGGAAGGATAACTTGAGCCAAGGAGTTTGAGTCCAGCCTGAGCAATGTAACAAGACCCTATCTATTAAAAATGATGAGGCAAAGACAGGTGCAAATTTTCTCCTTAACTTGAATTTACTGCAAATACGATTTTTTTACGTGAGACCGAGAGAGGAAATTACATGTATGTGTGTTTAAAATGCCTGCCACATTTTAATAATTTACATATTATGAAAGATGTTATCATTAATAATATGAATATTAACATTATACATTATAAAAATTTATTTATATAGAATTTTTAGATTTACAGATAAATCCCATATACCGCCTCTCTTCCTGCACCTATGTATCCTATTTTAACAACTTACATTAGTGTGGTACATTTGTTATGGGAGATGAGTTAGCTCTTTCTGTTATCACATTTTAAGGAGTTTTGTAAATGTGAAATGTCATGTATTTAATTTTAAAGTATCATATGAAGTTTCAAGATATAAAATTGCTGTGCTCCACCTGTTTGTCAATATTATACTTTCCCTTAATTTCCAGCAATCACTGATCTTTTAAATATTTTTGCTGTTTGCCTTCCCTACAATAATATAGTTAGAATTATACAGTATATAACCTTTCCAGATTGGCTACTTTCACTAAACAATACATACTTAAGGTTTCTCCATGTTTTTTTGTGGCATGTATAACTCATTACTTTTTATTGATGAATAATAAGTCCATTGTGTATGTACCATAGTTTTTAAATCTGTTATTCCACTGGAGGACCTCTTAATTGATTCAAAGTTTTGAAAATTAAGAATTAAGCTGTAGTGGGCATTCATATGAAGAGTTTTTTGTAGGCATAAATTTTTAAGTCTTTTGAAAAGTACTTAGAAGCACTATTATATAATAATCATATGCAATCAATCATATTATAATTTTATTAATGGTATTGTAAGAAACTGCAAAAGTGTCTTCCCAAGAAGCTACACTATTTTGCATTTCTACCAGCAATGAATGAAAATTTCTTTTAATTCACATACTTATCAGCATTTAGCGTCTTCAAGGTTTCGTGTTTTAGTCATTCTTATAGATATGTGGAGGTATTTCATTGTTGTTTTAATTTTCTATTCCCTAAAGACATATAATGTTAAACATCTTTTTGTATGTTTATTTACAATCACATGTTTATTTGCAGAAAGCCACTGCATTTCTGATTGATCTCCTAAATCCTCCATGATGTGGGATACATTTATTTGATATTTGTATAAAATTAGTGAGATTTACTTGGTTTTCTACTCAATTAGTACCTGGATTGCTTTCTTACTGATAAATTTTAATAGTTCTTATATTTTGGATGCCAGTCTTTTATAAAATATATGTTTCGCAAATATTTTCTTACATTCTGTGGCTTGTCTTTTCACTTTCTGAATAAATGTTCTTTTTAGAACAGAAGTTTTTAATTTAACTAAGTCAAATTATCAGTGTTTTATTTTACAGATCATGCTTTCTGCATTAGTGTTTAGTCATCACCAACACAACATCACCTAGATTTCTCTAATGTTATTGTCTATACTTTTCAGAGTTTAAATTTTACATTTAGGTATATGTCATATTTTGAGTCAATTTTTATAGGATTTCTGTATGTGTATTTATTTCTTTACATGCAGATTTTCCATTTTTCTGGTGCATTTGTGGAAAAGATTATCCTTTATTAAATTGTCTTTTTTAATCTGCAAAGATCAGTTCGTTATATTTTGAGATCTCTTTCTGGGCTTCTAATTCTGTTCTGTTGATCTATTGCATATTCTTTTGCCAATATCAAGCTGTCTTGATAACTGGACCTTTATGGTGAGTCTTAAATTCAGTCCACCAAATTTGTATTTTCAGGGCTGTGTTAAATATTCTTGATCTTTCGGCTTTCCGTGTAAATCTTAAAATCAGTTTGTTGCTATCAAAAAGTAATTTGCTGTAATATCGTTTGAGATAGTGTTGAATATTTAGAGAAAGCTGGAAAAAACTGTCAACAATGTTGTTTCCTCCAATTCAGAAACAAAAAATATATCACCATTTATTCAGATTTTTTCTGTTTTGCATTAGTATTTTTTTAAGATTTCTTCAAATAGACATTGCACAATATTTGTTAAATTTATATCAAAGCACATCATTCTTTTGATGCTAATATGAATGTTGTTATGATTTGAATTTCAACATCTAATTATTCATTGATGGTAAAAAGAAAAGCAACAGAGATTTTTATGTCAAATTTGTATCCTGTAATCTTACTAAAAATTATAAGTTTCAGTTTTGCTTTTGTTACTGTTAATTCTTATGGTTAAAATTAACCTAGTATACTTTTGTATTCAAGATTTGGTGAATTCATCATGTTCATTTTTACGATAATAAACTTTATAGGATGTTTTGAGAAAATGGAGTAAAGTATCTAAGTCAAACGTAATTTTTCTCATTATTATCTATTTTCTTAAGCTTTTTGGTATTTTTCTACTGTGTATATGCCTGATTTAATGACACAAATGCTGGCAAGGATGTTGAGAAAAAGGAATACTTGTTCACTGTTGGTGGAAATGTGAATTAGTGTAAACCCGATGAATAATATTTTGGAGGTTCCTCAAAAAACTAAAAATAGAGCTACCATAATATCCAGCAATACCACAGCTGGGAAAAAAAGAGAAACATAAAATAAATTATTTGTGAAAAAATTATTTCTGAAAGATTTATAACCTAAAAATGCATATTATTCTTTAATAACAAAATGTCACAGTATATATCTACCCAAACCAAATTCCATTAAATAGTCATGGTAAAAACATTTTTAGATATCACTGGTCCTGACAAATTTTATTTGAAGAGTTAAATTAGCATTTGAAATGCTTATATCAGTGTTGGTGTTTTCTTCAATTTCTTTCAATTATCTTATGCTTTAATATTGATAAACAACAAAAACAAAAAACTTAAGATCTCTGATTAAAATCTAAAAAAAAAAAAAACTGCACAAACTCTTTCCCTGTAACGTAGGGAAGAGAGAAGAAATTTCAAAGAAAGTTTGGATAGAGCTAAAAAATAATTTGCCGTTTGAATTCCTGGAAAGTACATTTAATTTATGCTTTCTTATTTACATGGATTTGGGAATCCTTATCAAATAAAGGAAAAATGCTACTGACACCATAGTAAAGGTAGTTAAAAATTACATATGTAATTTTGTTCTCAAAGTTAATAAAATAAGAATGCTTTAAAAATTACATGATGTCTCTGTATGCCTAGCATCACAATAAGTTAATTACAGTTTTTAGACATATATCTTATATTATTATACAAAATATATACTTATTTTTATATATTTATTGTCTGTATGCATTCATATATATTTTGTATTTTTTAATCCAAACTCTTACAACATATAAATACATATTTTTATATTTCCCATTTCTGAAATTTCTTTGCAAATTTAACTGTGGATTTTTAGAAAAGCATTTTTTAAATTTTTTTAATTCTAATCTGATACATTTCAATATGTAGGCCATAATTACATAAATAATGACCCCAAAATAAAAGTAGACTGCCTAGTTATAAGTACTATATTTTTCTTATGTAATGTTGCATATAAGTGTTTCTGCCTCACCCAATCAGACAAGTTGGAAAACAGTGCACAGTAAATCTACTTTAAAAAATTGATACAGTGAGCACAATCCAGTCTGACAGAAACATAGCTTAATGAAGCAGAGGAGTTAATACACCCTCCCAGTACCCAGTCCAGGTTGGAGACATTAGCCTGGGGGTGCAAGTGGTGAACATGCAATTAGATGTTTTACGGGGGAGAAATTTAATAAGGGGGCACCAGCTGATCAAACTACATGAAATGATGATGGCCATGCAGGCCATTACTTACTACCATATCTTGCTACAATTTTACTGACTCATGGGCCATTGCCAATAGTCTAGTTATATGGTCAGGAGAATGGCAAGTGAGTGACTGGACTATTAAAGGATTCTCTCTTGGGAATAAAGATTATCACAACAGTTTCCTAACTGGAAGGGACAAACATATGTGACTCATGTGGACACTGGAACAATCACAGCCCCTCTTGAGAGGAACTTAATCATGCTTTTTTTGATACTCCAGGAGATTTCACTCTAATCAAAGAAAATTCTTCATTGACCAAACAACATAACTGGCACATCCTCATGGAGCACAATAGACTTTTCATTCACTCTGCCATCTATGAGCTAATGAAGATTTTAATTTACAAACATCTGACTCATAAAGCAAATGAGGGAAGGCCATCCGGACAGAATACCAGTGAGACGGTACCCCCTTCCTCTGACTGGGGCACTATGGACACTAAACACTGCCCTCCAATATAAAGAAAACATGGCACTACAGCTCATGTTTAGAATCACTGAGCTTAGTGGAGGCGGACGTTGATATGAGTTCAATGTTTGTACCTTCACAAATCTCATGTTGAAATGTTGGAGGTAGGTCCTGGTTGGAGGTAATTGGAATCATAGGCGTGGATCCCTCATGAATGGTCTAGCATCTGTCACTTTGGGGATAAGTTCTTGCACAGTTCATGTGTGATTTGGTTGTTTTAAAGAGTCAGGGACCTCCCTCTACTCTCCGCTTGCTCCTAGTCTCACCATGTGATACAGTGACTCCCTCTTCATCTTCTGCCATAATTGGAAGCTCCCTGAGGTCCTTACCAGATGCAGACAGCAGCAATGTGTTTTGTAAACAGCCTAAAGATCCATGAGCCAAAATAAAACACATTTTCTTTATAAATTCTTCAACCTCAGCGTTTTTTTAATAGAAATACAAAAACTGACTGACACAGATGTGGACAAGGGAAACTTCTGATTATGCTATACCAGCAAAATGCCAGTCTCAGTGTTTAAAATCATTTTTTGTTGTTTTTCTTTAGAGTTTATATCTTGGGGGTGGCTTGTGGTTCAGGCTGCCATAGTACCCCAGACAGAGTCTCATAACACTAATCTGGAGGGTGATGCTTCTGCAGGGTACCCTCCATTTTTGGGCTCTCATAAAAATGGGGGAAGCAACCAAGGAAGAGCTGAGTGCTAGGTTTCCTCTCATGTTGTGGAGGGCATGTGATACATCCAGTCAGATTAGTGATACTATCAGACATGTCAAGTTTGTACAAGATGTGACCTTCTTTCATGGACTAGACAATTGAAGCTGAAAAGTCTCAATCAAGCAATGAGAGAAAGGGTGCCATCAGAGATAGTAGCCTTAGGACACATACAGGCAAACTGATTTTCCATGCCAACTTGGCTCAACTCCTAGGCAACAGGTAGGGAACACCAGAGAAGCCAAGAGGAGTGGAAGGTTGAGCACTAAATTGTCAATATGCTTATTTCAAAACGATGAGTCATAAAGACCTAAAAGCATAACACTTGTATTAAGCTCTCCCAAGCTACGGCCACCATAGTCAATCTAACAAAGTGCTAGGTCTGTCATCTTCAACCTCATTTTTTTTTTTATCAGTCAAAGAAACCATCTTTTCCTGCCAGTGATGAACTACAATAGCATTCCTAATGCTCTGATATACACAAATCAATAGAACCTGAACCTTGATTTACTGAGTGAGAACTGGCACCTGCCACATGGGAGTCAACTGAAGGTGCCCTATTTTAACTTACTTGACTTTGTAGCAGAGTCCCGTGCCACGGCTAACAAAAACATAGTAGGCTAGTCCTTGATGCACAAAGCCCCTTTGATTACATGGAGGAGTGTCCCAGCAGTGTCAAGAAAAACAAGGACTGGACTGTTTCTAGCCCTCTGTGCAGGGTCTTCATGAGCAATATCAAATGGGGTGAACTGAATTTATGCAACTATGTTATGAACGAGACTTGGCTTGTAATTGCCAATGCATCCATTCCCATAAATGGATCACTCAGAAATTCAATGAGGAAAGGAGTGCAGTGTACCTCAATTTCAGTTGAGGGCTACCTTTTTCTCTGCATGTAGTCAGGAGCAACCAAAATATTAATGGACAATGTCATGTCTACAATGCTGACCATTGATGGGATAATGCATATTGAACATGCTGAGGGTGGCCCCTATCAACCCCAGGAATGAGATGCACTATTGGACCAGCAGCCCTAAAGCTTTATACTATTCTTACTAAGAACATGCCCGGAGGTATAACTGACTTTAGGTTTATGTCCTCGATGAGATCTTTGGTACTATACAAAGGAGTACTCAAGAAAAAAATATTAAGAAACCAGCTTCCAACCATGATAGATATTACCTCCACCATTGCCACTTCCTTGGCAGCCCAGCAGACATTCTTCAACTCCCTTGGGAAAGTTGTTTTAAACGACGGAATTGTGAACTTTTTCAGACAAAGTTGGAGGAATGTATGTAATTGCCAACACCTGCTACTATACCTGGATAAATACATCTTGTATTATAAATACACAAGTAAAGAAGATACAAATGCAGTTTTTCTCTTGGCTGCAGAGAGTGAGGTCACTCATGGGATTCTTCTGTGACTTCCCTTAAAAGGTCAAAAAAGAATTGGATCACTATGGCCCTGGGGTAGGTCACTGTTTCAGGGAGGTCTGTCCATCCTCCTCATGATGGTAAGTCTCCTGAGCTCAGAAAAATGTATTCTGGTTATGACTTAATGATGCGACACTGGGATTGTATCAGACAGGCAAAGTGTTATATCAATCTGACAAGACAAATCTGTGCCTCCAGAACTTAGAGGTAAATGGTTCTATGACATGGACTAGCTCTGCTAAGAGAGTTATCTGGGTCAGGAGATGAATTGCATGACAGTTCCCCAGGTGGCCTTGGACTGACCCATTGCCTTCCCTTCCTTGCTTGTAGTTCTGAAAAATAATTATAAAATGTGCTGGGGATGCATTCTTATAATATAGAAATAAACTACCTGATGGACCCCAGGCTTTATTACTCTCTCCTGGAAGCAAAAGATCATTCAAAGCTTGCCCAGTATGTCACATGGACCTGGAGGACTATAACCCAGAGTGGACTCCCTGTCAGGGTCTCTCAACCTTTGTGCTAGTGGGGCACATGCAACTGAGTCTCCATCTGCCCCAGGAAGCTTTCTTAAGCTGTGAGGGACTAGCTGACAGTGGGGCCTAGGCTTCTGTTTGCCCTTGTTACCTATCTGTAAGCAATAAATCTACTTCCTGTTACTTTTTGTGTATGAGTATTTTCTGCCTCTCCAGACAGAGACAAGTTGATGACCAGTGCACAGTAAACCTGCTCCACAAAGAACCTTACTTGCCTCAAATATTAAAACATGTAATTCAATGTGATTATTCTTATCCACATAGACTAGCTTTGGTCAGATTTCAAAACTAACTTTAAAAAACACAAGGGGCAAAACTGCTGCAGAACACAATTACACATAGATATAGATATGGTTATAGATTTATAGATAATGTATAAGAATAATATGTAGACTCTCCAGATCTCTAAAACAGGGAACTTTTCTGCATCACACAAATTTCCTAAACACATGATAGTGCTTCTAAAAGTGTCTAAGACATTATCTTATTTATACAACCTGGAAAAAAATCTAAGCCTTAAGCCTTATTAAAGTCTATAAACATTGTATTGTGCTCATTGCTCTCTTTCCTCTGACCATCTATAATTTTCAACTGAGAATCCATGAACATTTGGTGTATCCTAAAGCATGTGTGTGCCTTTTCCCCAAAGCTCCCATTTTTGGTACTGTTACGGAATGCAGTTTACTATTTCTCTTCCTGCAAGCAAGTAACAAAAACATGTACTCACATTTTTGATTCACATTGGTTACAGCTACTGTGTCACAATTTGCTCTTATATTAGATTTCAACCAAATTCAATTACACAGTCTGCTCCTTGCTGCCATAGGATGAATGGCAGAACAAAGATGAATGAATATAACTGCCACAAGTGATTGATCCCAACATGCCAGCAGGTTGATTAAAGTGTCTAGAAACAAAATGAAAAATAGTGTTCATCTGTAACTTTTGATCAATTTTTAAATCAACTACAAATTTCATAAAATATCATGCATTGAATTGGATGTTTTTGATATTTTTGAGAACGCTAAAAGATATATGTAGATCTGGCTAGTGTCTTGGATATTGAACAGACAATATTTGTTCTATGTCCTCAAATTTCTAATATGTATAACGTGGATTTGTTACATAATGATATAGTGTATAATGGCTATGCAGCTATAAACATAATTCAAAGGAAAAAATGATAACGCATGTAAGTTGGAAATGTTTTTATTTATAAAAGTTGTCATGTGTTAATGGGTACTACTTACAGATAAGAAATATTATATTAGACATTTAAATGGTTTTCATTAAAAATGTTTATTATTAACATTGGTGTTATTTTATATAATACATACTTTAGTCATAGCATGACTATATTAAATATAATTCTCCAGTATTCCAGGGATTATAGTTTCTGTGATTTTGGAATGCAGAAATCCATGAAAATAAGATCTATTATATGAAAAAATGATGTAAATCTTTAAAACGTATGTTAGAAATGTAATTCACTATGGATTACCAAAAGCAGATAATGAGTTCATTTATATCACTTAACAAAGAAGTTAAGGGATAAGACAGTTTGGATGTAGTATTGCATCTCAACGTTGCTATCAAGGAACCAAGTTCTCCTTCTTTTATGAGGAGATTATTTAATTCTCATATTGCTGGAGTCTACTGTAATTCTAGGCTCTACATTCACAATTCTGGCAGAAATAAATGAGAAAGACTGCAGTTGTGTTTATTCAAAGTGTTTAAAAAATTTATTTGGGAAGACTAGCTCTCCTCAGTTTCTTCACCTAAGTGGTCTGAGCATGGGTTTGAACCTAGTGAATTCTGCTTAGGGCAAAAGACAATAGATTACTACATGCTTATAATGGATTAATTATGAACATTGAAATATTGCATTGGTAACCTTATCTTTAGGGAGTTGGGATTTAAATATATATATTTAATTTAATTCAATTTATTTTACTTTTTGCTTTCAAAGACCCCATAATCTCTAGGCAGCAGATTTCTGTGCAAAGAGGGAATAAAAAGAAAATCATCGCTTTTGAATAATTTATTATGTCTGTTAGGCTTTAAAAATATATGAGTCTACATGGATACAATATAATTACCCATAATTATAGAATATCATAAGGAGTTATAAGTATTTATCACATTCTAAAATAATAACATATCATATGCCACATGAACTTATTCTT
Source organism: Plecturocebus donacophilus (assembly GCA_004027715.1). Taxonomy (NCBI): domain Eukaryota; kingdom Metazoa; phylum Chordata; class Mammalia; order Primates; family Pitheciidae; genus Plecturocebus; species Plecturocebus donacophilus. Next base: position 152,461 of record PVKP010000217.1, read on the forward strand.
TAAAGTATACACATATTAAAACACATATTCTTTTAAGTATACACATACTTAAAATTCTTTTAAGAATACACATATTCTATTAAGTATACACATGAGATACATCACATTGTATCTCATAAATGTACACAATTATGATTCATCAATTAAATAATGTTAATTTAAAAATATTGAGCAACTGCTTTGTGAACACTATTTTAGTTTTTAGATTCTAAGTTTTAGAATGCAAAGGTGGTTTTTGATATAGTAGATCTGCCAATGTATTTGAAGTGACAGAAAACAAGGAAAATGATGTGCAATTATAAGTATGGTAGATGCTATAAATAAAACATATAGAATAAGATTTAAAGAATAGAAGAAGACAAAATCTGATAGATTATTCAGGTAAGGCCTTGGTAAGGAGATGCTCCTTAAACAGAAAAGAATGATGAGAAATGAACCAGGCTACTATGGAAAGCATCACCAAGAAAGAGACGGGAAGAATTGTCTATTCTGAAAAGAATTTGGCAACTCTGAGACAATCAGGTCCAGTTATGTTGGAATTTAGTGATAATTAAAAGCATATTAACTATCAAATATCAATCTTATTATTATTAATTGTATTATCAATGCTTCCTTTTTTGTCACACCCTTTGAAATTTCTACTACTTGTATAATATGGCAAATATATCAAAAGAAATAAGACAAAGACTAGATATATATTATTTCACCATTTAATATTAATGTTTTCAAAGGTCTTCTAATGAATTTCTTAATGAATGCTTTTTATGAGTTCGTCTTCTGTTTTTGATAGCCATTGGGAGTCACATGATAGTTATATGTTACATTACATAAGTTAATTCCTTAAAACACATTCCTTTTTTTTTTTCCAACAGTGAAAGAGTTTAACAATCACTAGGTACTGAGCTAGGAGAGGGGAGGAGACCCTCACATCCATCTCCTGTGGAGTTCTGGGCTGGGGTTTGTAATAGGATTCTGGAAGGCAAAAGGCTGGAAAATTGAGGTTGTTGATTGATTGGAGTATGGGGGATTAAATTATCAATATTGAAAACTGGATTATTCAGTGAGTCAGCTCCTGTAGGATCCTTCAAATCAGCTAACATCAGTGGTGTCTTTGAGACCAGTTGGTGTCAGTGGGATTCTTCAGACCAACTAACATCAGTAGATTCATTGTTATGCAAGACATGAAGGACAAACTCAAATGAAGGCTTTATACTTTATAATGTTCAAATTGATACCTATTGACTGCTTAAGGAAAACTTGCTCTGTGTATTCTGAGGCAATTGTCACCAAACTACTATGAGGAAGCAGATCAGAGAGCAATCTGACCTCATGATTGATACTGAATGTGCTGCATGCTTGGTTTATTTTCATTTCCCCCATCCCTTCTTCTCTAATTAATTTTATAAAGTTTATGGAAATGGTTTCAAACTGATAAAAATATCATGTCCAGAAGCTTGTAGAATCCTAATCCTATGTTTCCTCAATATTCACTAATTCAGTGTTCATGACTTTTTAACAAAGCAAGAAAGTTGCAAGTCTCCTAAAGTTATTTATTTATTTATTTATTTATTTTTAGGCTTCACATTATTGAATTTTTGAATGCATATCCTTCTTCTTATTGTTCATCCAGGCCGTGTATAGATGGAGCTCTTGGAAAGAAGAAAATACCTGAAATAAAATAAGTAATTTGTATACTTTATACAATGTCATTTTGTAAATAAGAACAATTATATTCATGGGGTTTATGTAAATGGTTCTAGAAAACTTCAAAGTATTACATCTTGTACATCTTGGGTTTGAACTCAGATTGGTGAAATGTCAAACCCTGTACCCATTTCATTACTATAAATCTTTATTATTTTCCACATATTGCTGATATTCAACTTAACAACAACTTTCCCAAATTTAATAAATTATTTTAATTAAATTTATTGATTCTGAGTAAATTAATTTGATAATTTTTTATGCATTTCATCGCCTAGTATAATGAACTTGATATAAAAAAATGCTCAAGTTGTGAAATCTCATTTCCATTCTGTTGCTTCTCTTACAGAAATGGCTACAGTATGACTTATGGGCTCTGCAGGAAGCAAGCTTATAATTTATCCATATCTCTATTAGTTGAAGCAAGGCCCTTAAAGGCCTCTGCTTAAGGCTATTCTGCATTATAATCAGATAGAAGTTTGATAAAATTGACATTTTAGCTTCTTATTCAAAAATTTATATGACACATGACCATATTCAATTTGTAGATAAGATATTATAATAGAAAATGGAACTTCACATGCAACAGTTCAGCCTTTGGCTGTATGTATGAGCATAATGTGCAGTGGAATTCTAATATCTTTGGGAAATATTTGTTACACATAATTCCAGTTCCTTGCTTTTTTGACTTAGTAAAGTTTCTCATCATCATTTTAGGCCATGTGTCAAGATCATTACGTTTTATTTTTTGAGAAGGCCTCCAATGAACAAAAAATGCTAATGAGCTTCTTGTTAACCTGCTAATAAATGAAAACTCATCCTAGAAAAATGCTCTTGTCTGCAATAAAGTGTGGCTTATATTAAAGAACTTCAACAGATACAGGCTTTTGAGCAGTAAACGTCAATATAGTAAAGTTACAGTGTACTGTACATAGTTTTAAAAGTACTTACGGTTTTTTGCTGTTGTTGTTTTGTTTTGTTTTTCCCATTCTCCTCCTAAGTTTTAGTTTTGTTTCTGGCTCCTTCTTTTCCTTCCTTCCTTCTTTCCTTTTTCCTTCCTTTCTTCTTTCTTTCCTTTCTTTCTTCTTTCCTTCCTTTTGTTTTCTTCTTTCTTCCTTTCTTCGTTTTGTATAGTAAAGTTAAGAGATGTGCATTTTTTATCATTTTAGTTTACAATTTAAGTGTGATTTCATTCTAATGTGTTGAATATTTAAATTAAAATATATGAGTGATTAAGTATGCTATTTTAGTCATAATTTTATTCATATATGATGTAAAATCTTCACATTTCTGCAATTTTTGTGATTAAACTGAGAATGGCCTTATGCCTGTATCAGAAAAGAGCTGGAAGTGATTTTTTTACATTACATGCTAATTTTAAATTTGCATGCTTATGCTCTAATTGTAAAACACAAATTAAGAAATAGAATTATTCTTATGTTGTTACTAAATCAAATTATGTTTTACAGTTCAAAGTTTAGTTGCTGTTAATTGTTATTGAAAACTGTTAGTACAGCTAATTTTTTTTAATAAGGCTGTAAGAGCTGAGGATACTGCATCCAACATTTCTGCATCTCTAGAGAAAAAGTGAGAGAGAGAAAAAAATTGAGAGAGGAGAGAGACCCACAAATGGAAACAGAGAGAGAAAGAATATGAGAGAAAGAGAGAGACAGAAATCCAGTAGGTTAAGCTTTATTTTATTTACTTTCTATTTTCAAATATAGTATAGTTTAAGAGTTAGAAGCTTTTACTCTTAGCTTCATCTTCTTTGGAAGTTAAGCAAACAAAATAAATCAATGTAAAATGAGACTTTCTAGAACTTTCTCTCCTTAGTGTTGTCAATTCAAATTTACAGTCATATTATGCATAATAAAATAAATGTCAATGCCTAAACTTTCTGTTCTTCAATATCCAAAAATTGAGATGCTAAAGTAAGTTTGCATTTTTCCAAAATGAACTAGCTATGCTAAGATATAAACTTAAAACCCGATACAAAATTTAACTTTTAATATAAAAGAAAGCAAGTTATTTTCTAATAGAGCATTTCTGACATTCTCCCTTCAAACAAACATATTTCCCAGGATGATTAAACATTTTCTGCCTTGGGCCTTTTTGTCACTTCTGTGAACTTAATAGATCCTCTTCCCAGAATTAAGTCTTTAAATATGTAAAATAAACTCAAATTACAAAAATTACTTTAAAATGCTGTCATCTATCCATCCAGCTTTCTATCTCTTCTCTATTAACAGTGTCACAAGCCACTCTTGCACTGCTCTAAAGAAATACCTGAGACGGGGTAATCTATAAAGAAAAAGAGTTTATTCATTTCACTGTTCTGCAGGCTGTACAGGAAGCATAATGCTGGCAACTGCTTAGTTTCTGGGGAGGCCTCAGGAAGTTTATAATCATTGTAGAAGGCAAAAGAAGAACAGTCAGATTGCATGGTAAAAGCAGGAATGAGAGAGAGGGATGAGGTGATACACACTTTTAAATGACCAGATCTTATGAGAACGCACTCATTATAATGAGGATAGTACCAAGAGAGATGGTGCTAAATCTTTCATTGAAATCCACCCTCATGATTTCATCACCACCCACCATACCCCACCTTCAACATAAGGGATTACATTTCAATATGAAATTGGGAGTGGCGGGGAGAGACACATATCCGAACTACATCCGATAGCAAATAAAATGATATAGTGACTTAATTAATCGTTACTACCATAACAAAGCAGGAAGCTTAAAGCACACATAAGATCACTAGCAAAACTGCAATTTGAGTTTTAATAGTGATAAAATCATAGATAGTAGATACTGCTAACATTAATATAGTTTGTTACTCATACTTGTAGCTAATAAAATACTAAATTTCTTTTATACTCTAGTTAAAATAAATGAGTAATTATTTGTCCCAACCAAGATTCCTCACTCTTACCTACAGACATTTTCCTTTTATCTGTGGATCTTGCATTAAGAATCGATCAGTGATTATATTGAGTGTGTGATTTTCTTCTATGATAGGTATCTGTGATATTACAATGGATAAGATGAGCATCTACTCTAAATGAATTCTGAATCTAGTAAAAAGAAATTAGACTGCAAAAAGTTAACTGAGCCAATGTAATAAATGCAATAGCAGAGATATGTGCTAAGTACTTTGGGAACACACATTGAAATGTGGTTACCTCTTCTAAAATGGATATTGGAGGAAATACAAAATACGATGGCATTTACAATAATCTCAGAAATGAACAGAAGTCCATAGTAAAAACAGTTGAAAAAGACACCCATTTCATATCTAGACAATAATAAAGGTACAAAGATCCAGAGACATGATCATGAGTGTTAAATTGCATGTTTTGTTATTATTGTCTTTTTGTTATGTTTTTCCTACATTACTGCATTAGTCTGTTCTCATGCTGCTATAAGGGCATACTTGAAACTGGATAATTTATTGAGAAAAGAGGTTTAATTGACTCACAGTTCTGCAGGACTGGGGAAGCCTCAGGAAATTTAAAATCCTGATTGAAGGGGAAGCAAACATGTCCTACTTTACAAGGCACTAGGAAGGAGAAGTGCTGAGCAAATGGGGCATAATTCCTTATGAAATCATCAGAACTCATGAGAACTCACTCACTATCCTAAGAAGAGCATGGGGGAACCACTCCTGTAATCTAATCACCTCCTATGAGGTCTGTCCCCCAACTTGTGAGGATAATAATTCTGATTACAATTCAAGATGAGATATGAGTAAGGACACAGAGCCAGACCATATCATTCCTACCCTGGCCCCTCTCAAGTCTCATCTTTCTCAAAAGTCAAAACAAAATTATTCCTTCCCAACAATTTCCCAAATTCTTAAATCATTCCAACGTTAACTCAAAAATCCAAGTTGAAGGCAAGTCCCTTCTGCCTATAAGCCTGTAAAATCAAAAGCATGTTAGTTACTTCTGAGGACTAAGCTTTGATTCTTTATCTTGTCCAAATTCCTACCTAAGGGGTCTAGGGAGTAATGCCCTACAAACTACAAATTCTCATCAGATGGGTTTATTTGACCCTTTATGTTGTAACTTACTTTTCATTCTGACTCTGGCATAACATTATGAGGCAAGAAAAAAATATTTAACCCTAAAATATATTTCTTTGTCATACCTTGAAATTACCCTGCAAAGTCTCTCACGGGATAAATCCACATCCTATAGAGAAATTCCTTTTCCCTTCCTTTGTTTTCAGATCCAGGAGAAAGTAATATAGCAGTTGTTCATTTTAGAGTAAAACCTGCAGGCAGAGGGGATTCTAACATAATACCCCTGGACCAAATCAGAGTTAAAGGCCCTGGTATCTGGATTCCCCAACTCAAATGAAGAACTCTTTGGGTTTGCTAAGGAATTCCAATTAATGCTTAAGACTTATGATTCAGGGTTTTCTGTCCCATATCAGCTGATTGAGTCACTGGTCCCCTAAAACAAAGCTGAAGAATGGTTTAGAGTAGCAGATTCGAAACAGCCTTTAGAATATTTGACAGATTAAATACAACTGGAAGAGAGAAATGCAGAGAGGTTTGCAATCTTCTCTGTGAAACTGTACAAAAGATATCCCCCAAAGTTACAGATTGGCCAAACAAAACCATGCCTGCCTTTAATATCATGTTTGAATAGACATTCAAACAGTTTTCAGGAATACCTCCTGAAACCTTTGAATATGATAGAAGTCACATCTTACTAAATTCTGGGTTTATTCAGGGTTTAGATAAGGAGTTAGCAAGCCTAATAAAGAGTAATAATGTGGCTTGGGCTTCCTTGCCCACATCATCTTTGCCCCTATCATCTAACCCACTAGCCATCTATCATCACAATCATCAAGAAAGACAAGGAAACAGTCTCTAAACTTATGAGTTTACAACTAAAACAGCTAGGTAACCAAGTTGGAAGTTTACAAGAGTCCCATGGTCTCCAGAGATCTAAGCAACCCTAACAGAAAGCAATTTGCCACTATTGCAAAAAGAAAGGAAATTTTTAAAAAGAATACAAAAAAGTTAAATGGATGCTTGCATAAAATGGGCAAAAAGCCCCAGAGAAGGGCACCAGAACAACTTAAAAATCAGAATAGAAATGCTCCAAAGGAATAGGGCTTTCCCCCTACTTCTAATTAATGCTTTAGGAGAAGTAGAAATATCCATAAATGGAAAAAATACCAAAACCCCTGTTGACACCAGCACTACACTGTCAGTCCTCAAACCTACCTTGATTAAGAACCCTTTCCCTTAGAAAAAAAAAAAAGCCAAAATAGTAGGGATTTCAAAATCTCCTATTATAGCCTTTAAATCAAATCCACTTCAATTTCAATTAGGAGAACTAGAAGGACACCATGTTTTTCTTATACTAAATAGTGTCCCCTTACACCTGCTAAGATGGGATTTCCTGAATGCTCGCATCACATTTTCACAGAAGGGAGAGCATTTCCATAATGCTCACATCACATTTTCACAGAAGGGGGAAATAATCCTCAATTTGGGAGACATAGATGATTACAAAAGCCCACATGTAATATTATGCTTGTGAAAGTTAATCAAGAGTCTGCACAGGAAGAATTAGAGCCTTTCTTATCTAAGGTCCCAACGGCCAAGCTCTTCCACAGATATAGGGAGAATTTAGTCAACAGTCCCTATAGACATAACCATACATGAATCCAAACCTCTACCAAATATCTCCTAAGAGCTGAAGCCTGATGAGGAATCAAACCAATTATTCAGTACTATTTAGACAAAGGACTCTGCACCAGCAAATAACCTGCACCAGCCCTTGCAATAATCCAATCCTCCCAGTTAAAAAGCCAAATTGAGAAGGCTGGAGATTTGTTCAAAACCTAAGCTGTAAATAAAATAAGAATTCCTGGACACCCTGCTGTTTCTAACTCCCACACCTTACTGACCAATATTCCTATCACTGCCAGCCACTTATCTGTTATTGATTTATGTAGTGCATCTTTTAGTATACCTGTGGATAAAAACAGCCAGTATCTTTTGACTCTCACTTGGGAAAATTACCAATACACATGGACAGTCTTACCACAGGGCTACCCTTCATCCTACTTATTTATCTCAAATACTAAAGGCAGACTTACATTACACTGAATTTCCAAATGAATCTACTCTAATTCAGTATGTGGATGATATATTTTTGTGTTTATCCTCTACACCAAAATGCAGAGGAGATACTGTCCACCTATTACAACAGCTTGCTTTTAAGAGACAAAAAGTGTCAAAAGATAAATTATAATTTTGTCTCCCCAAGGGGGCTATTAATAAACCCTCAGAGGATCTCTGCTGTTATAATCTTTCCCCTGCCCCAATCTAAAAGCAATTAAGAAGATTCTTAGTGCTAACAGAGCTATTGCAGGAGTTGGATTCCAAACTACTCCTTAATGCCTCAAACTCTACATAAAAAAACAAAAGCAGACCCAGCTGGACCCAATATACCAGGAAGAGGGGAAAAAACAACACATAGAAGATCTAAAACTGGCTGTCACCCAAGCACCTGCTCTAGGCCATCCCAATTACAGTCTTCCGGTTTTCTTCTTCTTACATTAAATAATCTGGAATTCTCTAGGAGTATTAACTGAAAAATATGATTAACTGAAATCATATTTCAGTTAATCACAAAAATGTGATTAACTGAAAAACAATCACAGATTTATTTCAGTCAACAGTTAGATCCCACTGCAGGGGGCACCCACCTCTTTTGAGGGGTACATCAGCCACAGCCATCTATGCCCCTCAGTCTTTGAAATCTCTTCTGAGGTCTCCCCACACTCAACACTATTCTGTTAGCCACCTCACCTCTTTTAAGGTACTCCTGCTTTCTGCTCTCAACATCATCTGAAGCACTGTAACACTCTTAACCCTGCTATCCTTCTGCTTCCAGGTGAACAAACAAAGGAAGACAAACATGACTGCAATCTACTAATATCTTCCTCTCCCAGAAAGATTTATGGAAACTCCCAATGAGAATGTTGAATTAATTTGGTTTATGTTTGATTCTTATTTAAGGAACAACCAGAGGCATTACCAGGCAGGATACACCATCATTTTCATAACAGAAATAATCAAAAGCGCCCAACTCTAAGGACTCGAGTTAGCCCAGATGGCTGAATTAATAGCATTAACTAGAGCTTGCAAATTTGCTAAAGGAAAAGTGGCAAATAAATATACCAATAGCCAATATGTTTTTGGAGTAGCCCCTGATCTTGGCGTGCTATGGGAACAAAAGATTTCTTACCTCATCCAGACAGCCCATACAAAACAGGCAACATGTCTCAGAGTTACTAGAAGCAACTTGGATGCCAAAGCAACTTGCAATCGTAAAAATTCCTGGGCACTCAAAGGATAACACTAAAGAAGCAAAAAGAAATAATCTAGTTGATGCTGCTCTAAGAAATATAGCCTATCCTGTAGAGGAATGTGCCTTTCACCCTCCAAATACCCTCACTAACATTCTTTTTCAATATCAGCAAGCATCTAGCCCTTTAGAGAAACATACCTGGCAGCAGAAGGAAGGCATGTTTGACCCATGTAAGGAATTATGGCTAGGACCTAACAGAAACCCCATAGTTCCCATAGGTGCACAGTTGCCTTTCCTTCAGATTATTCATGAAATGACTCATTGGGCCTCTGAAAAAACTGGTATCATGAGAAAGACAATACTTTAAAAAACCATCCCCATCATAACCCAAAATGTATACTCTTGATGCGCTATATGCCCAAAACATAACTCTGGCAAAGTCTTACATGGCTCCCAAAGTCATTTTCCTATGCCAATAGGACCTTTTGAAGCATGGCAGTTGGATTTCATCCAGATCCCACCATCTCAAAATTTCAAATATGTTCTGGTCTTAGTTTGTATGTTTTCTCATTGGGTAGAAGCATTTCTTTGTCAGAGAGCTACAGCCTTAACAGTAGGGAAAATTTTGTTAGAATCGTTTCAGTTTGGGAAACTTCTGAACTGCACGGTGATTGTGGGACTCATTTTACTGAACTAGTTGTTCAATTCATTGGAAAAATCTAGCCCATAATACAACATTTCCACTGTACCTACCAGCCTAGTCCTCTGGGTTGGTGGAACAGACAAATGGCATAATAAAAATTCAATTTGCCAAGTTGACAGAGGCTTTTAACATCCTTAGCCAAAAGTCCCCTCACTGGTCTTGCTTAATCTTAGATCCACTCCTCTGGAAATCATTGTTTATCGCTTCATGAAATAACAACAGGGAGACCTATGAGGCAGGATGAGGGCTTATACAAACTGGCCATATTCAAAGGGAATATGGCACTATTGTCAAGGGCTCCTCAACATCTTAACAAATAATACAAAGCTGGCAATAGAATCTTTCCACAGTGAGCTCCCAGGGTTTGATTACCCCAAAGACCACAGATTATAGCCAGATGACTACGTATATTTCAAAAGACACTAACTGAAGGATTACGTACAGCCCCTCTGGAAAAGACCTTATCATGTGTTTTAACTCTCGTGCTGCAAAGTTAAAGGGAGTCACTTCTTGGATTCACATTTGGCAACTAAAATGAGTGCCCTACCACGTTCCTGACCACCCCTGGACTTCTGAACCAGTCTTTGACACACACTTGCAAATCAAGAGAACACTGGAGGCTCAGCCGGTCTCCAGGGCTAAAACAAAAGCCAACATACTTCCAGAGACGCTGAATCTGGCCAGTCCTCATGAGCCCTAAAACTACTCTCATTTTACTTTCTTGGCTATAGAATATTGCTAAAACACTGAATGTTTTAACTGAGGCCCCTAGAATCTGTTTGGAATCTATGTAATCTTCTTTGGTATAAGTTTCTAAATGGGTCTAGCTATATTTTCCCTTGCTAAAGCCAGAAAATGTTTTACTTGTTCTTTCTCATTACCAAAATCTCCTCTCTCTGCTTAACCCACCCTCCTTCTCTTTTCAAACCTGAAAATTCTCCTGGTTCCCTGCAAACCTTAGCAATCTTCAGGCAGGCAGAGCGTACTTCTTTTGGTATGATATAGAGTAGGATGAAATGAAGACTACTGTATGGAACAGCACCATTTTAAACATTCCCTGAGTCCCCCCTTTACTGCATATCTCTATTACAGGGCTTCAACCAAATATGACTCCCTGCAGGAATACTTGCCTAAAAATGCCTCAGGATGATCACTGAATGGGTCTAACCAGGTAAAACACTGCCTAGCAATAGATATTGGGGATGATCAGTTGAGACAATTGCCTGGTTACAATTAGAAAACCTAGCTGTCTCATGTGTAAACTGCCATAGCATGACCTGATAAATAAGCACCAGCCCTGTGCTTGTGGCCAGGTGCCCCTATCCAGCACCAACCACACTGACACTGCCCTTAAATAACCATTTATGAGAGTCAGTTGGTGGACAGAGTTCTGGGACAGCACACATTTAACCCTAAGACCAGGGATCCTCTGGAAAGCCTTGTGGAATACCCAGACAAGGGTATACTTGGTGTAACCTCCACTCATCTAACAATTGTTTGGCCTTCCCAGTGGTTCTAGATTGACCCTATTTATCCCAAATGTACAACTGCCATTAGTATACAATGGCAACAGCATTCCTGAAGAATATGCCAAAATTAGCCACCCAAAAAACTAAAGCATGACCTCCCTGGAGGAGTTGCAGCTGGCCTAGGCATATTGGGACAAGCTGAGTTCATGACTAATAAAGAGAGACATTCTTTACAAAAAAATTTCCCATCAAACAAAGGCCACACATAAGAAATGCTACTTCAGGAAGAGGGTAAAGGATGGGAAGCTGTTTTAAAAGATAATGCAGCACTCGTCAAATGGATAGAAGAAACCAGACAAACCATAAAAACACTCTCAAAACCAAAAATGGGAACAAGCATGTACTCTTACCCAACAGGGACTCATGTCTATTTTATTACAAATGGAATCTGAGGTGGCTATGAATCAATGGCCTACAATCCTCAGTACTGTGGCACAATCCAAATATCTGTGGAAAATATATGTCTTCCAACCTTATGGAGATTTTTGGATGGTAAATGTGACCTTAAATATTGTATTCTCAGAGCACAGACACCAAAGTTAAATGAGGCTCATAGGTACTCTGTTGTCCAACTGGCAAAAATTCGGACTACAGTAAGCAATACAAGAATATGCACCCTGGGAAATAGGTGTGCTATTTTAGCTGGTAATAACACATTGCATGTCATCTTCCTTTCAGATTGTGAAAACAGAAAAGGAGAATAGCTATGCCCTCAAACAACTTGGAACCCTGATTTTTCTCAAACTTGGTCTCTACTATCCACCCCCATGGGACACAGCATCTGGTATATTGGGAAGGGTTGCTTTCGTTGGGTTGGATAACAAAATAACACCATAGAATGATGTGGCTTCTCCTGTGACAAAACGTTCTTTTCTTTTCAAAATACCAATATATGGTACAATACAAAAGTGATGTGGATAATTGATTTGTCCACTGTTAATAAGTTCTATGACAATTTAGACATTGAGCACCAGGCATTCCTTGCATTTGGTTTATACCCTTATCAGGATGTTATACCTATAGAGGTAAATTAGTCAAAAGGGAGATTACATTTATTAGTTTCTGATTTAGTGTCAGTCTTACAAAGCTCAAATAAGATTTATTATAAGGTTCAAATTACCCTAGACAAGGAGAGTAAACACATTGTGAGTTTGGTCAAAAAACTATGATAATACATGCAGTGGTTTTCTTGGCTGGTCAGGTTGTTTATTCCCCCCTGACTTTACCTGTAACCTTCTTGAATGCCTAATCTTTGCCATCTTTATGGTATTTGTCACTGTATTAGCATTATATATCCCTCTTAAAGTTATGCCAGATACAACAGCAACAACAAAAAGCAGGCACAATTAAAGACTGGATCATGATAGCTCAAAAAAGAGACATGATCTGAGATTTCTTTTTAGAGTAAACCCTAGGCCTGACTCCATCTCACCCATTAAATTATTAGCTATTACATCAGGTCAGACCATGTCCTCTCCCCATAATACAAATAGGAAATATTTAAAACTATTCCTCCCAACCAGTCTACTCTCAGACTAAGTCTTTCTAGTACTGTACCTGGGGTAGCATACTCTGCTCCCAGTTCTGAAGAGATTCTTAGTCTCACTAACTCTGAATAAAGGGGAAAGGGGCACAAAGGCACGCTGAGTTTGCCATTTGAGTAAATATTGTGGACCCAAAGAGTTTTGTGGAAAAGTGATTTATTAGAGAGAGAAAGAAGGCTGCTCTTACACTGTTGTGGGAGGGGAGCCCAGAGCGGGATATCTGTTCAGGTAAGGAGCAGATGAATTTTAACCCTTGAGTTATTTCGGCCCCATTAATGTTCTCATCCAATGAGAGGAGTTTTTCAAACTTCCTCTGGAGTGATTGATCTTTGACTCTGATACCGGATTGGCTACTTGGTCCATAGCCCTGAGTTACAGAGCCCTCTCCTCCCAGAGCTTTCAGTGGGTTTTCTGGAACAAAGGAGCCTCACCTGCCTTTCTCTACCTCACCCATGTGCGGGAAAACCGAACAAATAAGTTTATATTTGAAACCCCTCTGACTCCTGGAGGGAGGCCTGGAGCCGGGAAACTCCTGTCTTGAAACCAGGCCCCTTGCAGACCCTGGAAGAGAACTCACTCAGTACCTGGGACCTCCCCAAATGAGCAGATGAGACAACTGGAGGAATGAGCCTTTCTAGTGCCATGGGAGCTGTTGCTGTCTGTTGGCCTGCATACGCATTCTGTGGAATGCTTTCCCGCCAAGTGGAGGTACTGAGGAGTAAACTCTGATTGTTTTATCTTGCCCAAATTCCTACCTTAAGGGTCAAGGGAGTTATGCCCCACAAACTATAAATTATCATCAGATGGCTTTGTTTGACCCTATATATTGTGACTTGCTTTTCAATCTGAATCTGTCATAACATGAGACAAGAAAAAAAAAATTAACACTAAAACATATTTCTTTGCAATACTTTGAAATTGCCCTGCAAAGTCTATTGTGGGGGAAAAAATCAACAATTCTGTAGAGAATCCCTTTTCCCTTTTGTTTTCCTTCCTTTCTTTACAGATCCAGGAGATAATCAACTAAGAGCCAGGCATTCTTTTAGGTTTGATAAGAAACATTTTAAAACCTTCTCTTGCTCTAAAGTCTGCGGAGAGATTCCTCTGAAGAACAAAACTTGGCCTTCACATTTCAGATTATTTTAATCTGAATATTTATTTCCTTTGATCTCAGGTCTTCAGATAAACTCAATCAATTGCCAACCAGAAAATATTTAAATTTACCTGTAGCCTGGAAGCCCCCGCTTTGAGTTGTCCCACCCTTCTGAACCAAACCAATGTATTTCTTATATGTACTTGATTAATGTCTCATGTTTCTCTAAAATATATAAACCCAAGCTGTACCTAGGCCACCTTGGGCACATGTTCTCAGGACCTCCTGAGGGCTATGTCATGTGCCATGGCCACTCATATTTGGCTCAGATTAAATCTCTTCAAATCTTTTACAGTTTTACTCTTTTCATCAACATTTACTAGCTACAGTGGTGGTATAGGCATTAGGTAAATACACCCAGTTAAAATGGGGAAAACTGGCCAAAACAAAGGGGCTATAAGCCCTATCCAGTGAGATAGTAATTAAATCTTAAAGCTCTGAAATAATCTTAACTCCATATCTCACATCTAGGTCACACTGTTGCAAGAGGTAGGCTCCATGGTCTTGGGGAACTATACATATGCTTCTGAGACTAGCCTTTCTTTGGAAATCAAATAAAAAAGAATAAAATACACAATGTTTGTTTTATTTTTCAACATTTTTAAATATGTGTCTTTGTTATATCAAGGATAATTACAGAACCCATAGTATTTTTTCCCTTTTATTATTATAAAGAAGAATTCCACTTTCAGCTATGTTGTCTAAATCAGCTAAAACATAATGTTCTTTCTGGTTATTAAAGCACTGGACTATTAAGCAGTATCTCACAGAAATACAAACCCAGAGAGATAAGCTCAATTTTGAGTATGGGTTTCCCTCTTGGGACAGTTACCAGTACAGAAAGCTACAGCTGAAATTCTAGGAATTTTAAAAGAAAACCATTAATGATATCTTGTAAATTAAGCTAAGCTATCTTGAGTTCTATGGAGGAGCATTAAAATTTGGATTAGAAATAGACAAGTGCTCATAGATAGCAAAATCAATCTCGGATGAACTCAATTCAACTATTTTAGGACAACCTAACCATATTTAAGCCACCTTCCAGAGGCAATATTAATTTCTCCCTGAAAAAAGATAACCTCAGCAGAGCCACAAATTATGCCTAAAATTTTTCTTACAAAATATCTAGCACCCAATAACAGTGATAAGGTTTTCAGAAAAATTAAGACATTTATAACAATTAAAGAGAATAAGGTAGAAAATAATTAGACACAGGAGAGTCTGATGAGTAAGATTTGTGCTTTAAAATAAATAAGTACTTTATTCAAGATTTTAAATAGCAATAGAAGAATTTCCCAAATAACTTGAAACTATAAAAATGAATTAAATTGCATTGTGAAAATAAAAAATAGATATGCCTGGAAATAGATATATATGTGTAGCAGTACATACATTTTAAAATATCCAAAGATTATTATGTACATTTTAAATATAGCCCTCTGTATTTATGGATTTCACACAGATAGATTCAATCAAAATTATTCAAAAATACAACAACAAAAAGAAATAAAAATAATACAGTATAAACTATTTACACAGAATTTGCATTGTATTAGGTACTATACTTAACACAGAGATGATTTAAAGTAAATAGGAGAATATGCCTAGGTCATATGCAAAAACTATGCCATTTTATATGAGTTTTGAGCATTTGCTGAAATTATTTTCCATGAAGGGTCCTGAAACCAATCTCCTGTGGATACTGAAGAACAACTGTATACAAAATGAATAATTACAAAAAGAGTTCATAAAATAGAAGAAAATGTTCATACAAAAGCACCAAGAATACAAGGAAGTAAAATTTTTACCAAAGGAAAGAAAGAAAAAATAGCATATTAGTCAGCTTGGTCTGTTGTAACAAAATACCATAGTCTAAGTAGCTTATGCAGCAAATATTTACTTCTTGGAGTTCTGAAGGCTGGAAAGTCCAAGATCAAGGTACTGGCCAATTTGGTTTTCTGGTGAGGGCTGTGTTCCTATGTTGCAGACAGCTTTTTCTGTGTCCTTCATGGCAAAGAGAGAAAGAAGAAGCAAGTTCTCTGTTGTTTTCTCTTAAAGGCACTAATCCCATCATGAGAGTCCCTCCTCATTTAAACCTACTTACTTCCCAGTGGGCCAGTGTTTAAGTATCATTGCATTAGAGGTTAGGTCTTTAACATATAAAGTAAAGCAGGGAGTCACCCTTCAGTTCATAGAAAAGAGTATATAACATATATAGGTTTGTTGAAAGGTATGTTATGTGTAGTTGGATTTCTCAAAGGAGACAGGAAATAGAGAGAAAAAATATGTAAAGAAACAATAATAAGAATTTTCCCAAACTGATAAAAGGCAAATATTATGTTAAGATTCTGAAAGCTTTACAAGCTGAGGCAATTTTAAATAAAACACACATAAACTATTAGATAAAAACTGATAAAATGTAAAAATGAACACACATATTTTAAAACAGCTGGAAAGCAAAAAGCAAAATAAGAATGGTAGTTTATGTATCAACCAAAATAATAAATGCCCAAAACAGAAGACACCAATGAAATTATATCATCAAACTACTAAAAAATCCCAAAAGCCAGCATAGGATTCCAACCCTGCAAAATATCTCTTCAAATAAAAAGAGAAATGAGATCATTAAAAAATCTGGAGACAACAGATGCTGGAGAGGATGTGGAGAAATAGGAACACTCTTAAACTGTTGGTGGGAGTGTAAATTAGTTCAACCATTGTGGAAGACAGTGTGGTGATTCCTCAAGGACCTGGAAATAGAAATTCCTTTTGACCCAGCAATCCCATTACTGGGTATATATCCAAAGGATTATAAATTGTTCTACTATAAGGACACATG
The DNA here is from genome assembly GCA_004027715.1 of Plecturocebus donacophilus. Classification (NCBI taxonomy): domain Eukaryota; kingdom Metazoa; phylum Chordata; class Mammalia; order Primates; family Pitheciidae; genus Plecturocebus; species Plecturocebus donacophilus. The sequence goes on from PVKP010000217.1 coordinate 169,276, forward strand.
CACACGAATGTTCACTGCAGTACTGTTTACAATAGCAAAGACCTGGAACACAGGGAAAATGTGGCACATATACACCATGGAATACTATGCAGCCAACAAAAAGGATGAGTTCATGTCCTTTATAGGGACATGGATGAACCTGGAAACCATCATTCTCAGCAAACTAACACAAGAACAGAAAATCAAACACCGCATGTTCTCACTCATAGGCGGGTGTTGAACAACGGGAACAGATGGACACAGGGAGGGGAGCATCACACACTGGGGTCTGTTGGGGGGAAATAGGGGAGGGACAGTGGGAGGTGGGGAGTGGGGAGAGATAGCATGGGGAGAAATGCCAGATATAAGTGAAAGGGAAGAAGGCAACAAATCACACTGCCAGGTGTGTACCTATGCAACAATATTGCATGTTTTCACATGTACCCCAAAACCTAAAATGCAATAAAAATTAAAAAAAGAGAGAAATGAATACATTTTCAGATAAAATAATAAAAGGGATTCCTTTAAAATTGAAAACGTAAATGTAATTTTGCTTGGTTAGATAAAAATATCCCCTGTTGATGCAAAATAAATAAATAAAAGATAAATAGAAATACAAAGAGTAAAAATATAAATTAATTTAAATTAATGTAGAAAGTCTAATGTAGTCATGATGTCTGGAAAAATTTATACATGTGAGCAAAACATACAACAATAATATCACAAAAATGAGAGGAAAAGTAAATAGAGATAATTCTTCAATTTATTGCATTGAACAGTAAGTAGTAAAATAATTTAGTATTATTAGAATATAACAAGGATATATAGAAACCTCTAGCATACTCAACAAATAACTGGGGTCTATGTAATGTGTAAAATAATCCAAATATGATTAATTTACTAGATGGCTGAAAAGGAAAGACAAAAGAATAAAAGAATGGAAGAAATAGAAAACAGATAATGAGATGACTTATAAGTTCAAATGCATCAGCAATTACATTGCATTGTAAGATCAAATTTAAAAATCAGTATTTGAGACAGATAATCAGTTCTTTACTGATTCAGTTCTTAAAGAACTAAGAAAATCAGTTCTTTAAGACAGAACTTAAAGATAAAAATACAAATTTTATAAGTAAAAGGATGGACAAAATATATACCATACAAACGCTAGTCAAAAACTGCTGTGACTGTTTTATATAAGAGAAAAATGGAATTTAAAGCAAGAGAATGTTAAGCTATAAAGAGGGATATTTTATAATGCTGGAAAAATCACTCCACATGGCCCTAACAATTTTAAATTTATTTACACTTAATAACAGTTACTCTGTGTGTGTGTGTGTGTGCATGTGTGGGTGTGGGTGTTACTATCATACCCTGAGCAACCTGAATTTATTTAGAACTTAAAAAATTGGTTTAACATTTTTGAAAAAATTAGTGCAGTGAGCACACATCTTATGATCATTAGACGCAGAAAAATATCAAACATCTATTTTCTGATTAAAAAGTGTTTAAAAATTAAAAAGGAAAAAAAATTCTTCATCTTATAAAGCACAACAAAATTCTACAGCATACATAGTGATTAATGACATAATATTTCAACCTTTATATCTAAAATTAGAAATTTAAAAAGGATTTTTATTATTATCACCTCAATGTAAGATTAAATTGAAATACACTGCCAGTAAAATAAGGAAAAAAAATCGAGTTTAAGAAATGAAAATGAATATGCTATTTAAACTTATAGGTGGTATTATTTGTATAGTCAAAAATATAATAATTAAATTTACAACACATCACTATAAAGGTCAATTTTACTGATATCTAACAACAATATGCTTTTACAACAAAGGTTTTTTGTAGGTAATAATATTTACAATAGCATCAAACTTAAAAATGTTTATAAATAAATGCAACAAAAGGTGTACAAGATTTCTAAACAGAAAATAACAGACATTACTTAACAAATTAGGAAAACCTAATTTGATAGAGAAATATATCATGTTTATGGATAATACTTGTTCTTGGATAATCTATAAATTACCCACATTTGTGAAAATTTAAGCTTTTTTGAAAAATGTTTTTATTTCAACAACTTTAGATGTATCAGTGTTTCTATTGTTACATGGATGAATTGTATGCTTTTAATTTCTAGGCTTTTAGTGCACCAGTCACCTGAATAGTGTTCACTGTACCAAATAAGTAATTTTTCATCTCTCATCCACCTTCCACCCTCCCTCTTTCTGGGTCTTTAATATCTATTACACCATTCTATGTGCTCTTGCATGCAAATAACTTAGCTCCTACTTAGTTAGAATAGGCAATATTGGTTTTCTATTCCTGAGTCACTTCACTTAGGGTAACAGCCTCCAGTTCCATCCATGTTGCTGAATAATACTATCACAAGAATAGCATGGGGAAATCACTCCTGCAATCTAATCACCTCCCATGAGGTCTGTCCCTCAACTTGGGCCACAATAAACATACACATACAGGTGTCTTTTTGATATAATGACTTATGTTCCTTACAGTAGTTACTCAGTAGTGAGATTACTGGATTGAATGGTAGATCTACTATTTGTTATCTGAGAAATCACCATGCTGTTTTCCCTAGTGTTTGTACTGTTATAATTTGCATTCCCACCAGCAGTGCATAAACATTTATTTTTCACCACATCTTCGACATCTATTGTTTTTGACATTATACTAATAGCCATTCTGGCCCAATGTGGTATCTCATTCTGATTTTAATTTGCTTTTCCCTGATGATTAGTGAAGTGTGAATATTTTTTTATGTTTATTGGCCATTTATATATCATCTTTTGAGACATCTGCTTATGTCATTTTCTCATTTTTAAATTTTTTTTGGCTTATTTGTATGAGTTTCTTGTAGATTCTGGATATTGATCCTTCCTCAGATACATAGTTTGCAAATAATTCCTCAAATTCTGTAAGTTTTCTGTTTCCTTTGTTATTTCTTTTGCTATGCAGAAGTGTTTTAGTTTCATTAGGTCTCATTTACCTATTTTTGTTTTTGTTTCGTTTGCTTTAGAGTTTTGATCACAAATTATTTGCCCAGGCTAATGTCTAGAGAATTTTTCCTAGATTTTCATTTTTTTGGGGGGGGATTTCAGTTCTTCCATTTAAAACTTTAACACATTTTCAGTCAATTTTGTATATGGTGAAATATAGGGGTCCAGTTTTATCCTTCTATATTTGGTTATCCAATTTTTATAAGGCAATGCATTGAATAGGGTGTCCTTTCCCCAGTGTATAATTATGTCTGCTTTGTTAAAGATCAGTTGATTGTAGGTATTTGGATTTATTTCTGGGTTCTATTTTATTGCTCTATGTATCTACATTTATACAGTGCTATGCTGTTGTGCTTACTATAGTCCTGTAGTATAAATTGAGGTTGGATAATGCAATGCCTCCAGATTTGTTCATTTTGCTTAGGATTGCTTTGGCTACTTGGGTTCTTTTTTGTTTTACATGAATTTAAGCATTGTTATTTCTCATTCTAAATACCAAAAATGATGTTGGTATTTTGATAGAAATTGAACTAAATCTGTTAATGGCTTTGTGTAGTATGGTTATTTTCATAAAAGTGGTTCTTCTGGGCTGGGCGCGGTGGCTCACTCCTGTAATCCCAGCACTTTGGGAGGCCAAGACGGGCAGGTCACGAGGTCAAGAGAACCAGACCATCCTGGCAAATATGGTGAAACTCATCTCTACTAAAAAATACAAAAATTAGCTGGGCGTGGTGGCACGTGCCTGTAGTCCCAGCTACTTGGGAGGCTGAGGCAGGAGAATTACTCGAACCTGGGAGGCGGAGGTTGCAATGAGCTAAGTTCATGCTGCTGCACCCAGCCTGGTGACAGAGCGAGACTCCATCTCAAAACAAACAAACAAAAATTGATTCTTCTGATTTATAAGGACAGGATGTCTTTCTATTTGTTTGTGTGATCTATGATTTCTTTAATCAGTGTTTCACAATTTCTCCTCTTTTAAGTGTGTTCCAAGGTGGATATTTTGTTTTGTTTTTGCAGCCATTTTAAATGTGATTGAGTTCTTGAGTCTCATCTTGGCCATCACTGCTGTACAGCAGTGCCACTAATTTGTATACATTCCTTCTGTAACCTGAGAATTTACTGAATTTATTTATGAAACCTAGGGGTCTTTCAGTGGAGTTTTTAAGGTTGTCTAGTTATAAGATTATATCATCTGCAAAGACAATTTGAATTCTTCTTTTCCAATTTAAATGCCTTTATTTCTTCCTCTTGACTGATTGCTCTGGCTAGGATTTCCAGTACTGTGTTCAATTCTTTGAGGTAAGAATGTGCATTCTAGTCTTGTTTTAATTCTTAGTAAGTGTTCTTTAAACTTTTTCTTATGCAGCATACTTTTGGCAACAGGTTTTGTCGTATACAGCTTTCATCATTTGGATGTATGTTTCTTCTAAGGTGAGTTTGTTTAGTGTTTTCATTAATAGGGGATGTTAATTTATCCAATGCTTTTACTCTACTGAAATGATCATATATTTTTTATTTAATTCTCTTTATGTGGTGAATCACATTTATTGACTTATGTATGTTGAACCATACTTGCATCTCTGGGATGAAACTCACTTAATCTTGGTGAATTATTTTTTTAATGTGCTCTTAGATTTGGTTTGCTAGAGTTTTGTTGAGGACTTTTGCACCTGTGTTTACAGGTATATTTGTCTGATTTCACACTGCTGTATAAGATATTACCTCAGACTGGGTAATTACTAACAAAAAAGGTTTAATTGACTCACAGTTCCGCATGGCTGGGGAGGGCTCAGGAAACTAATAATCATAATGAAACATGAAGGAGAAGCAGACCCCTTCTTCACAAGGTGGCAGGAAAGAGAGATTACAAGGAAGTGTCACACTTTAAAATCATCAGTTCGTGTGAGAACTCACTCACTGTTACGATAACAGGATGGTAGAAACCACCACCATGATCCAATTACCTCCCATCAGGTCCCTTCCTTTACACATTGAAATTATAATTCAACCAAGTCGAGCCATATCATCAGTAATATTGGACTGCAGTTTTCTTTTTTTGTTTGGTCTTGTCCTGCTTTTAGTATTAGGGTGATACTGGCTTTGTAAAATCAGTTAGGGAAGATTTCCTCCATCTCAAAATGTTAGAATAAATTTCAGTAGAATTGGTGCCAATTCTTCTTTTAATGTCTAGTATAAATTGCCTGTGAGTCTGTCTGGTCCTGGGCTTTTGTTTTTATTGAGAGTTTTTTGTTTTAGTTTTAGCTTTTATTTTTAAAAACTGATTCAATCTCACTGTCTAATATTTTACTGTTTTGTATTTCTATTTCGTCCTGATTTAAGCTTAGGAATTGCATGTTTCCAGAAATTGTTGCATTTCATCTAGATTTTCTAGTTTGTGTGCATAGAAGTATTCATAATAGTCTTGAATTTTTAAATTTCTGGACTATCCTTTTCATTTCTGATTAGGTTTTATGAATCTTTTCTCTTCTTAGTTTGTTTTCACATGGCTAGTAAAGACACATCCATGATTGAGAAGAAAAAGAGGTTTTATGGACTTACAGTTTCACATGGCTGGAGAGACCTCACAATCATGGTGGAGGTCTAGGAGGAGCAAGTCAAGTCTTACAGAGATGGCAGCAGGCAAATAGCTTGTGCAGGGAAACTCCCATTTTTAAAACCATCAGATCTTGTGATACTTATTCACTATTACAAGAACAGCACAGGAAAGACCCACCCACAGTATTCAATTATCTTCTATTGGGTCCTTCCCACAACAGGTGGGAATTATGAGAGCTACAAGATGAGATTTGGGTGAGGTTACAGAGCCAAACCATATCAATTTATGATTTTTCTGTTTTTATGTAGGCATTTATTACTATAAACTTTTACCTAACACAGCTTTTGCTGTCTCCCAAAAATTTAAATACCTTGTGTCACTGTTAACATTCATTTTGAAAACTTTTAAAATTTCCATCTTAGTTTCATTGTTAGCCCAAAGGTCATTAAGGAGCATATTGTTTAATTTCCATGTATTTGTATAGTTTTGAGGATTCCTCATTTAGTTGATTTCCAGATTTCCTATATTGTGGCCTGAGAAAATACTTGACATAATTTTGATTTTAAAAAAATTACTATGACTTGTTGTGTCGCCTATCATATACTCTTTCTTGGAAAATGTCCCATGTGCAGATGAAAATAATGTATATGCTGCAGCTTTGGGGTAGAATGTTCTTCAGAGATCTTTTTGGTCCATGCATTCTAAGGTTCAGTTTAAATCCAGTGTTTCTTTACTTACTTTATGCTTCAATGATCTGTCTAGTGCTATCAGTGGAATGTTCAAGTCCTCCTCTATTACTGAGTTGCTGTCTACTTATTTGCTTAGGCCTAATAGTATTTGTATAATTCTGGGAACTCTGTAGTTAGATGCATATATATTTAGAATTGTTATATCTATCTTCTTGTTAAATTGATGTCTTTATTATTATATAATGACATTCTTTATATTTTTCACTGTTATAGCTTTAAAATCTTTTTTTATCTGATATCAGAATAGATACTCCTGCTCACTTTTGACTACCATTTGCATGAAATGCTTTTTCTACTTCTTCACTTCATGTCTATAACAATCTTCATGTGTTAGTTAAATCTCTTGAAGACAGCAACTATTTGTTTTGTGTATGTGTGGATTTTGTTTTGTTTTGTTTTGTTTTTTTTGAACAGAGTCAGTCTCTGTCACCCAGGCTGGAGTGCAGTGGTGCTATCTTGGCTCACTGCAACTTCCATCTCCTGAGTTCAAGCAATTCTCCTGTCTCAGCCTCCCAAGTATGTAGGATTACAGGTGCACAATGCATGCCCAGCTAGTTTTTTATGTTTTAGTAGAAATGGGATTTCACCATATATCTTTTAAGTAGGGCATGTAGACCACTTAACATTCAACATTGTTATTGCTATGTGAGGTAGCAGTCCAGTCATATTTTTGCTTGTTACTTAGGTGTTTTGTTTTCTTCTTTGTATTACTATTTTATAAGTCTTGTGAGTTTTATGCTTCTAAGTGTTTTTATACTGGTGCATATTGAACATTTGTTTATACATTTAGAACTTCTTTTAACATTTCTTGTAGAACTGGTCTAGTGGTGACAAATGCACTTATCATTTGCCTGTCTAGGAGAAATTTTATTTCTCTTTCATTTTTAAATCTTAGTTTGGCTGAATAGAAAATTCTTGGCTAAGAGTTTCTCTAATTGAGGAGACTAAAGATAGACCCTCAATCCCTTCTAGGAAACTTTCCTTAACAAATAATGTTTTCCTGAAAACCTATCAACTGAATAATAATAGAAAATAACATCTCAGAGAGAAGTAATAACATCTTAGAGAGAAGTAATAACATGTTTAAAGACCCAGTTGCTAACAGTTTGTTCTCTTATTTTTTTTATTTTACTGTTTTTTAAAATTTTACTGTTTTACTCTATTTTTAATTTTACTGTTTTCTATGTTTTATATTATAATGTGAAGCTAGATATCTTCTTCATATGAAAATAAAACATTAAAAAAAACAGTAAAATTAAAATTAGTATATAAGAGAACAAGTTATTTCACACTTACATTTTCATCTGGAAGAAAATATAATAGAATTACTCCATTAGTCTCAGGTTTAACTTTCTCATTTCTCCCCAGAGACAAAGGAGAGAATTACATGTGGAGTGGTTTGTGGAAGGAAATCTGGTAGGTATGGCACAATCCTGTCTAGGTCTTTTTTAAAGATTCTTGTCTACACAAACTGCCTTTTTGTGGGTTTTTTGACATATAATAAAGTAGCTGCTGCCATAGTTTGGTCAGAAATATTTTAGCTCTGTTTGTAACTGAATGGGTAAATGGATAAATCTACATCTGAAGTCAAAATAAAGAAGCTAACTATGGTGAGTTGTAAAGTCTATTCTTACAGTTATATCAGAAATCAAGTTTTTTCTTCTCACTAATTTCTGTGTCTATATCCAGATCAATTCTGAGGTTATTTTTCCAAATCAGAATTATTTATTCTGTCTAACCCTCCACATGTAAGGTAACTCAGCTGTTAAGTAGAATTGGGTTATATTTACATATATTTATGCTCATCTAAAATATTTTCAATATAAAGTCCAGATCATTTATATGACTATATGCAAATCAATCATTATTTTATGTTTGCATGAGGAATTTCACATACACTATATTTCTCCTAATCTCAAAATGAGATTTTAAGGATACTCTCCAATTTTCTTTCTGTTTTCAGTAACTGACCAATCCTGTGAACTTATCCTGGTTAATATGTATTCTTTGGTACATATTTGTTTTTCATAACCTTAATAATGTGGCATCTGCGATCACCTTTGAAAACTTTATTGATTCAAAGTTGACATATAATTCCTTTAAATTTGTCCTCACTCGAATATGAGGACACTTGTTATTTATTGAGCATTGCAATTTGTAGTCTTGAACTATCTATAAAGATGAGTTTATAGATATTAGGTTAATAAATAAGTCAATCTGCAATGAGTTTTGATTTTTTGTTACAGCATATTATGTTGAACAGAATATTTTAAGAAAAATAGAATGCAATGATGCAACAGTTAAATTTTGTGACATCATAGAATCCAAAAAGAATTCATGAAGATATGTTACAAAGTCTAGATAGACAATGATTAACAGGCTTTACATAAAAGGAAGCTACAAAATAAACGTCCAATCAGTTGCATTGCCCATTATTTCTTTAAATACTAGGCAGTTAATTTGTATAATAACTAGGTGGAAGAGTGTGATACAAGATGGCAGAATAGAAGACTGCACCAATTATCCCCCATGCAAAAACATCAATTTAGCAACAATATGCGGAAAAATCACACATTTCTAAAAACAAAAAATTAGTATCAATAATCAGGTGAGAACCCACAATATCTTCTTTTACCTTTGTTTTACTAAATGTGGAATTGAAGAGGCAGGTAAAATAGTCTTGAGTCACTGATGCTACCCCTTTCCCAACCCACAGCAGCAGTGACTTAATGCAGAAACCTGTGTACTGCAAAGAAGGAGAGTGCAGCAATTGTGAGGCATTGGACTCAAAACTACCCTATTACAATAGAAGGCAAAATAGGACCAAACTCACTTGACACCTGCCACAGGGGAAGCATTTAAACCATCCATAGCCAGAAGGGATTTGCCAAATCTAGTGATCAGAATTAGAGTTCCAGCAGCCTAATCACTGTGAGCTAAAGTGCTGGGGGATGCCAAATAAATTTCGAAAGAAGTCTAGGCCACAAAAAATGCAAATACTAAATGACTCTTAGGGTTGAACTGAGCCCAGAGACAGTGGACTAGGGGGACACATGTCCTATTAAGACACTAGCTGGGCATGGCTAAGGGAGTGCTGGCATAATTCCTTCCCTAAGCCTAGGCTGCCATCTCATGGCTCCAAAAAAGACCCCTTCCTTCCACTTGAGGAAAGGAGAAGGAAGATTTTGGAGGACTTTGTTTTGCCTCTTGGATACCAGCTCAACCACAGCAGGATAGGGCACAAGCAGCATTGTGAGGACCCCTTTCCAGGCCCTAGTTCCTAAATGACATTTTTAGACACACCCTGGGTCAGAAGGGAACCCATTGCTTTGAAAGGAAGAATGAACTCCTGGCAGAGTTCATCCCTTGCTTAACTGAAAAGCCCTTGGGCTCTGAATAACCAGTGGTGATATTCAGGTAATATGTTGAGGACCTGGGCTGAGACTCTGAAAGTGGCTTGCTTCAGATTAAACTCAGCACATTACCACCTGTGATGGCTGTCGGGTGAAACCTACATGAGAAAAGTGGAGGGAAATGTAAAGGGAACATTGTCTTGCATCTAAAGTACCAGCTCAGTCATGGTTCAGTAGACTACCAAGAAGGCTGTCGGGCCCCTTGGTTCCAGGACTTGACCATCGGACAGAATTTCTGGACTTGCCCTGTGCCAGAGAAGAGCCCAGTGCCCAGAAGGGTGTGTCATAGGCCTGATAGTCTTCACACAAGCTGACTGAAGAGCCCTTGGGCCATAATAGAACACTGGAAATAGTCTAAAATTACTTCTTATGAACCTGTAGTGGTGGTGACCACAAGGTGAGGCTCCTCAGCTTTTGGAAAGGTAAAAGCAGAGTAGGAAAAACTGCTCCTTGAAAAATACACATATATTCCTCAACTGAACAAAACTATTCCTGGAGTTTAAGAGGTGATAACAGTGTTTGAGAGTTTGGTCATATTTGACTATTAAGAAGCATTATTATTTCTGCATATATCTATTAAAAATAAAGAATTTTTGAATAAAATCCAGTAATGTAACTTAGAAATTACTTCATTTGAAAAAGGAGTACTAATAATTTTGAAACAACACCACAAATAATATAAACATGAGTATAATATTCTGGCATGAAATCACCTGTCATTCTCAAATTCTCACAGCTTCTACAATCTGATCTGAGTATATAAATATATTTGGTGCTGAGGAATCACAACTAGAGTCAGATTCCCAGATCTTCCTAGGAATTATGGCATTAATATTTTAGACCAACTGTTAAATATATTTTACAACAAAGTACCAAAGTTAAACTATAACAAATAACTTATAAAAGTGAATATTTTTACCCTGTTTGCCCTATATACTTTAAAAAATTAAATATTTGAAAGCTTAGGGGTGTTTGAGGACCTCTACATCTCTTTAACTCTAAATTGGTTTTTATTAGAGGAAACTACCATCTTGAGGTACAATGCATTATTCTCACCCATGAGACTCTTATAGTTTTATTTTTCCCTATTTAATTGTAAAATCTAGCACTATCAGATATATTATGGTTGTTTTTACTAAAGTCACGAGTAATATCAACCCTAAAATTATTTTGCTTTTTATTTTCTCATAATTGATGTTATTAAATTTTCATAAACTTCTGCTCATTGAATTCTCCTCTTCTGCCAAGTATTTCTCACTTGTTATACTCAATTGCCTATTTGCTTGACTGCATTTTTGTAGTTATTAATATATTTTAGTTATATATACTTTGTAATTATTTTGTTTTCTCCCAATTGTTCTAGCAATTGTTGTTTTATTTCATTTCTGTTGCAGTAACAAAATATCTGAGACTGGGTAACTTATATAGAACAGAAATGTAATTTTTTACAGTTCTGGCAGTTGGAAATTCCAAGATCATGACACTAGTATTTGGTTAGGACTACTCTATGTTGCCAGGATGGCACCTTGAACATTTCTTTATCTGTGTCAAGACAAACACTGTGTATTCACATGGTGAAAACACAGAAGGAGGGGACTTGCCCCCTCAAGGCCTTTGTAAGATGCTAATCCCATCCATAAGAGCTCTACCCTCATGTCTTTGTCACTTTATAAAGGATCCAGCTGTTAATACTATAACATTGGTGATTAAGTTTTAACTTATAAGTTTTAGATTATACATTCAGACAATAGTAGAGATTGAGGACATATTCAGGTAAAATTGTTCACAAGTGATAAACAGAAATTCTTGAAAAATTACTTTTTAAAGAAAATATTTCAAAAACATTGGAAAGACCACAAACAAAAAGTACCAAGAGAAAAATTTATACTTGCAAGGGTACAGCTGGAAACGGGAAAAATAAGAGATTTCTTTGTTGTTTATTTGCTTTGCTTTTTTTTAATTTCTTTTAAATATTCTTTTCTATTTCTTTATCACTAGCCAGAAAACCACAGGTTTGCTGGCTCAACTTTGCATGAAACAAGTGTTCAGAGTTTGTGAACTAACCTAGAAATTTAGCAAGACTCAGGGTAAGATATGATTCTAACAGAAAAATCATTGTAGAACTTCTACTCAGAGTATTATTTTTCCATGTCCTTGAATCACTGCTAAAGTGTGAGTGTTCCTTCAGAAAAAACGTGAAAACTTTATAAACCAGCAATCAGAAAATAGGAAGACATTTACATATGGAAGACAAAAATATGTGAGATACATTTGTGAATTTGAAGTTTTTATGATGAATTCATATTCTCAACATTAATTCATCTTGGGCAATCTCAAATTGGAGCTTTTGTAGTTTGAAATGGAAGAGTATACAGCTCTGCGATGACTGGTCAGCTAAAATTTAGGGAAGAGATGAACAGCAGCAGTAAGATAACTACAGAAATCTTGGCCTACATATATGAGAATAAAATCACCCCACATTATTGTCTGACTACTACATTAAACAGTCACTGGCGAAAGCCCTCCAAGATGGCAGGGGTAAGATATAAACTCCAGGAAGCTGACAAAACTGGAGCAGGTATAGCAAGTGACACATATTGTATGGGAGACAGAGTTTATAAGACTAAGGAGTTTAATTGCATAGTAGACATAAAACTCAACAATAGAGGAAATACAGAGAATACAGAGTCAGTACATTATATTAGTCTTTTCTACAATGCCCAGCTTTGGTAGACATGAAAATGTACTCATGAAATTTATTGCTCTGAGGAGCATAGTTAATAGATATCAACAGTTGCTATCTTACTAGATATACCACTACTTCATAAAGATATCACTTTCTCCCTGCACTTCTCACAGCCAGCATAGAGCACAGAGGGAATACAAATCGAGGCCTATACCCATAAAACATGGGGCTCCTTTAGCTTGAAGACTCCTCATCCTCCTGGCCAATGCAAATTGAACTCTGACCTTCAGTCAAAGACTACACAATTCCCCTTCCATGTTTCATTTCACTGATGTCATAACTGCATATGTTCTAAAACATGAGTGTAAATAATTGGAAGAAATTACCAAATCCACTATACTTAATACACTTTATAAATATTCACTGTAATAATGGATAATTACCAAAAAAAGCTCCAGTTAACATATGTATTTTTTTCCAAAGAAGCAATAATTGACAATATTTTCAACCACAAAAATAATGAGAAAATCAGATATTACTATAACATATTTAAGTATAACACAAATTGATAAAAATAATAGTAACAATAATTGACAATGTAGGATGTTATGCAATTAAATTACTTTCAAAAATCATGGTTAACTGTAGAAATATTTAGACTAAACATGATTGAGTCTATCAATAGAATGTTTGCACAAACAGAGATTCTAAAAGAGTACTATAGCCCATTTACACAAAAGAAAATGACCCAAGATGAATGAATTTAAAGTACAGGAAGTTATTTAAAAAAGATTGGAGTAAATATGTTGATAAATAAATATTATTGGTAGTAACAATAATTTACATCCTAGAAAGCTTTGCAGTGAAATTACTTTAAAAATATTGGTTAAATGTAAAAATATTTAGACTAAATTTGAATGAATCTATCATTAGAATGCTTACACTAACAGAGCTTCTGAAAGAGTACTATAGCCCATATCCACAAAAGAAAATGCCCCTAGATGAAAGAATTAAAGGTACAGGAAGTCACTTTAAAAAGAGAGAAGTAAATATGTTGGTAAATAAATATTATTGGTTTATATCCTTCATATATTCTTTCAAAATTATACCTTTACTTCAAGTCCTGGATAAAATATCATCTCTTCCACAAACTCTTTTTAGATTCCCAGAATGAGAATTCATGCCTCCACTTTCCAACCTGTCACAGTTATAGCACATTCTCATTCTTCCTAAGCTCCTTGTGTAACTATCCCATAGTAAGCTGCTTAAGAGGATAGCCAATGATGTATCCTTTTGTATTTAATTTTCCATCAAACAAAGTACCTTGAAAATAGCATATAGTCCATGTCAATAAATAAAAATAATAATTTATATTGGTCCATCTGTAATTGAATCATCATAAATACAGATGATCATCAATTGTATTTTAAACTAATATATTCAGTGATTTTTTAAAAAGATTATTGGTTTAGCCTTAGTCCTTTATATATTTCCAAGAAATGTCTCAAATTTGTCACAATTATGAAATCTATTGACATAAAACTGACCAAAATTTTCTCCAAATGTATTTATTTTCTTCATGTAAACTATGAAATAACAGAATATAGTCACTTTACTGTCATGCATTGATAATTTCAATATTTTTAGGTTAAAAACTTTGAAAAATTACAGCTAGTCACCCTATTAAGGTCTTATTATCCTCAGATTTTTTGGCTTCTGATTTTCACTATGAAGTTTTAAATGGAAATTTATTTTTATTTATCATTCTCAGGATTTTCTAAGATTTTAGAATTGTTAAGTTAGTGTATTTAATCTTTTTGAAGAAAATTTAATCCATTCACTTTCCAAATATTACTTTTCTTAATTTCTCCCTTTTCTCTTATTGGAACTAAGATTAAACGTATATTAGATATTTCTACCACAAGTATTTTACTATCTCCTCTATAATTTCTGTCTGCTTTTAACTCTGCAGCTAAAATATTGAAAAATTAATTTTCCTAAGAAATTTGCTTTCTTTGTCAGCTGAGTCTAAGCTATTATCAAACACATGAATTGAGTACAGTTCTTATATTTTAATATACTTTCTTAGTTCTAGAAATTATGTTGGGTTCTCTTTTAAATCTAATATGTAACTCTGTCATCTGTTTTTTCCTTCAGATATTTTCAAACTTCTCTCCTTTTCTATTGTGTCTTTTTCTGTAACATAATTTATTAGTTCAGTACTTGATCTTTTCCAAAACGCATACCTTTTTAAGTAGCTAACTACTTAGTCTTACACAATATACACTAAGATTTAGGAACATGCTAAACAGTATCAACATACATTTCTCACATATATCATCTCCATGTAACACTCATTAGCATATTAACATATAGAAGGTTATTATGATATTTATGAATATAATCAGTTTTGTACATAGGCCTCTTTCCTATTGTGGAGTTACGCACTATTCCCTCTGTCATAGCTGATAATTTATGGAACAGAAAAATTCAGAGAGGAAAAGAAGATGTAAAGCCTCCTAAGCAGTGAAGACAGAGCTTTCCTCAATTGTTTAATCACAGAGTAATATCAAAATCTTTAAACCAATTTATTGAACACATTGTTGACAAAAATATCTGTTACTGTGCTCTGCATATACACGACGTTTATCAGAGAAATGGTACCTTTTCTATCTCAACTCCCCAGCATCCACTCTGGGCTTTTTCAATTATTCATGAATGAAGTAACAGCTTTCTCTATTAATAATGTAAGAGACTATGTAAGATAAAATGTAACTGGCAAAAGAATGAAAGTTTTGGCAGCTTTTATGATACCAATTTATCTAGCATTTTCTGTCATTAATCATTGTGCCATCTTTGGTAGGAAATATGCTCAGGGACAGAAGGTTTCCCCATTGACAGGCAAGATCATTATACTTTAATAAAATACATTTTTTTTCCTTATCATAGCATACTTTCCTAAGAGCAAGAGATAATTTTTGTTGGTTTATTTGTTTCTGGGATTTAAATTTTAAAACACTTTGAAGAAATTAAGAATAAATTTTTATATTTTAGGTATTTTTACTCATATAATAAATATTTTAAGTAGTGCAATGTTGTTAGCTAAGAGGAATATGGGTAATAGTTCAGTGAAAAATTTCTCCACAGAATATTTATTATCTTTCTACATAGAACTAAACTTTACTCAGAAAGTTGCAGACATATATTTAAAAAACCCAAATTTCTAAATTGATATTTTATAGCAATGCAAACTTCAACTTGAATGCTTATCAAAATAACTATTTTTAACAATATGAAGCAAACTACCTATGTAAGAGACAATACTTGATTCTAAAAACACAAAGACAAATCATAAATGGTAATTGCCTTCAAGGAGATTGTTTCTTGGTTATCCTTAGCAGAAAGGCTACCAATTGTTTCTAATTGGTTAACTAACATAAACATTTAAGCTTCGAAAAGCAATTCTGACACTGTATTTTTTTATCATAGAACTTGAGACTTGAAATGAGTCTAAACTGAATATATTGTAAGTCAACTCTTTCAGGTATGAAAAGTGAATCCCAAAGAAATTGTTTATATTATCACCATTGTGACCACTATTCCTATTGCAATCTCATTTTCTGAGTTTCCATTATGTAACATTGACTGATTCTATTCCATAAACAATAATTATTTGTTCTGCACAGTATATATATTATTAATGCATGGAAATGTAAAATGGGCACCACATTTACCTACTAAAACTTAGTTTGCTTAACCTACCTCAACATAATAATCTTCATTTTATGTATATTATGTATAACTGGTCACTTTGTGCATTTCTTTTAAATTTTACAGTTGATGCTTAGTAGTGAGAATGAATTTCACAACAGAATACAATCAATCTAAGGTGCATTATTGCAATGTATTCTATTATAGCATAAAAATGAAGAACTTATATATCAAATTTTATATAAACCTTGCAGTCTATACTGCTTAATTGCTACATGTTTATTATCTATTACTTTTATAATGTGTGAGACATATAACACTAAGCCACTCAGAGTGTGAAGACCTATTCAGGACACAGAAGCTTTTCTATCATGGTATTCTTCTCACTAAATACACTACCATACTCATTACTCCATCATCACTGGCTACAAATGACAAAACTACATTGTTTATTTTTAATTGTCATATCTATATGTTGAAAGAAAGATGCTGATTGGTTAAGTCATTTGTTTGGAGCATAAAGAGATCTTTTCCATCAAAGTAGCTCATAGGTTGACCTTTAGGCATTGATGCTTCATTCAACAGAGCATGACAAATGTTAACAGTAGAACATGGTAAATCTCAGTGACTGTTGTTAGTCCATTTTCATGCTGCTGATAAGGACAAAATTGAGACTGGGAAGAAAAAGACGTTTAATTAGACTTACAATTCCACATGGCAGGGGAGGCCTCCGAATTACGATGGGAGGTGAAAGGTACTTCTTACATGGCAGCAGTAAGAGAAAATGAGCAAGAAGCAAAAGCAAAAACACCTGATAAAACCATCAGATCTCCTGAGATTTATTCACTATCACGAAAATAGCATGGGAAAGACCGCCACCCATGATGTAATTGCTTCCCATTGGGTCCCTCCCATAAACATAGAGATTCCGGGAGATAAAATTCAAGTAGAGATTTGGATGGGAACACAGCCAAACCATATCAGTGACCTATATATAATAAATTCATAAAAAACAGGCAGAACATAGATAGCTGGCAATATGCTATTGTATTGTGTTTCAATGTTATATTTATTGTTTTATAAAAGTAGGTGTTAGATGTTGATTGTATATTTTACCAATTTAAAGCATCTTTAGTCTAATTTAGCTATATAAATTAGATTTTCTTTATAAATACTATTGCAGCAACTTGCTTTCTAAGTTTATAGTTTTATCATTTTCAAATGTCTTTACTAGCCATTTGTTTATGAATCCAGAAAAAAAGATTATTGAATATTGTATATGCAGCTTTAAGTTTCAATTTGCCTTTCTATAATTAGGTTACTCACAATTGTAGGTATAGATTATATTTATATTAAGTTACTAATATTATTTTTTTATTTTGGCTTGATACTTAATGCTTTGGTCCCTTGCAATACAAATTATATTTTAATTCTATATCTTTTCTTTGTAGCAATTTAATGCTTTTCAATCAATTTTTGTTATATTTATTAAAGTTAAAGATAGGAGAAAATGAAATCTCAACAGTCATTATTAACAAAGAAAATCCTTCATGTTGACTCCCACACAAGTAAGAATTATAGTATAAATAAGATCATGGTAAAATTCATTTAAAGCTGTCTACACTATTTTTCCTGATTTTACTTTGATAGATATATTTTTAAATATGTTTGTTTATTAATCATATATTTATATACATATATATTTACAATGAATTCATGAAATATATGTGTGTTCATGTGTGTAATATATATTTCTACTTGCATATACATAAGAACTACCAAGCAAAAACATAGAAGGATTTTTAATATAAACAATGGACAAGGAATTTCTCAATGATATCAAGAAATGAAAAGGTATAACTTTCAAAACAGTGCAATACTTATTTACATAATGAAAGTGTAATAGCTGCTAGAAATGAAACAGAATATCAACAGAATGTGTAGAAATGTAATATCAAAAAACATCACATAATCACCTAGAAAGATTGAGGCATAAATGATTGAGCCATATTTTATTATTTGAAAGAAAAATAAATTTAACTTACCAATACTTATGCCTTGATTTATCATGAATTCATGATTGTCTAAAGAAATGTTATACAAAAGATTACAAATAAGTGCTAATATAACTGATAACACAAATATTTTTAATGTTTATATCAAAGGAACCATAACATAAATGTAATAGATAATACAGACCTGCAATAATTATGTCAATCAAAGTAGTAGTACTTATTGTATAAATATGGCATTTAAAATAGATAAGACAAATATAAATGCCTTATAACAAAAATAAGCAAAACATACAGAAGTTCAAGAACAAGGAATTTTTAATGTTCACTATGTTCTTAAAAATATATTTTCACAAGAATAATTATACTGCATTTTTTTTGAGTCAGGATCTTGTTCTGTCACTCACACTTGAGTGCAGTGGCCCAATGCTTGACTTTCTTATTTTTTGTAGAGATAGTTTCACATGTTGCCTAGGCTGATCTCCGACTCCTGAGCTCAAGTGATCTGCTTGCCTCAGCTTTTCAACGTGCTGGGATTACAGGTGTGAGCCAGTGCTTCTGACCTGCATATTTTATCAGTTTAGCATAAATCTTTAAAAATTAGTAATAGAAAATGATTGTTGCAATTATTATAAATTGTTTTCAGAAACAGAACAAGAAAAATACAGCAGGTTGACAATTTTTCCATATGAATTTAGTGTCTTTTAATGATTTAGCTCAAACATAGGTATTTAGTTAAATAAATTACTTGGAAATGTGAATAACAAATATAAAATCTACTAGGATTGTGATGCTAGTATCATTTATAAAATTTATGATTATTAAATCATCTTACAACATTGATAGTGTAATATGTAGGCTAATATATGAAATGACTATTATAATTATAAAGGACATAAATATATATTTCATTTTTATGAAAAAATTATGTTAATTGTAGAAAATATATCTTTAAAATAAGTGAATTAAAATTATAACCTGTGATAATTATTTTATTTTTTAATAGGAGACAACAAATCATACTTGAATGAAGACAATCATGAAAAAGAAGCTTTAGTGTTGAAACTGCTAGTATGATATTATGAGCATTACTATGACACTAGCTTTGAAAACATAAATGATTATATTTTTGGAAAAATGACTTACCAAAACTAGCTGAAATTATTTCAAAATGCTAATAATTGTATATGTATTAGATAAATAATATAAGCAGTTCAAATCTTTCACTTTCAGAATAACTTCTTAGCTAATTATATCAAGTAGTCAAGAAACATTTAAGCATAATCTTATTTGAACTATATGTGAAAGTAAAAATGGAACTAATTAAATCAATTAAATATAAACATTTTGTAAACAGTGTTTTACAATAAAATATTTTAGGCTTTAGTATGGTATATTAATATGAAATATATTTAAAAGTGCAAATGTAAATATTGAGCACTATGTTTATTAAAAAAATAATTACAAGTAGATTGTTATCATTGTAGGTTTGTGTTCTTAATTATGAATTCAATACAAAGCTGTGGATATTTTTTCAAATCTTATTTTCAATTACTTCAATATAAGCCACTATTTTACTGTTTAAGATACTTGATAGTGTTTTTATTACTTTAATCCATTTTGAAAAAAATAGTTTACAGTGATATTTGGGATGAATCTGCTTGTTTTCTGTTGCATATACATGTACTATTTTTGTTCATTTTATGACAGGTAACTGAGAGGTTTCTATAAGGGAACAAAAGAACATTGAAGGAAGAAAGAATTTCCAATAACTTCTGAAGTTAATCCACAATAATAAATATAGGCCATGCTTCAACAAATTAAATAAAATGCACCTTTAGCTATGATGAAGTGACTTGTATCAATAAAATCACTTTTAAAGCACTTACAAGTGACAGATTATACTAAAGTTTAAATGCACTTCAAATTAATGAAATCTCAGATAATTTCAAAAACTAAGCCCTTGACATAGTGAAAACGAAGTAAGACAAACAACAGACTTTGAAATATTAATGATTTGGGGGAAACATAGGAAAGCTTAGAAAATTACTGACCACACCTATGCTTTCATTTTATTAGGGTAAAATTCATTTCTTAAAGTCATTTTCCAAAAGTATTTAGGTATGCCTGAGTATAGCATACATGTAATTAATAACCACTTTATGTTTGTATCACAGATATGTGAAATACGTTAGCATTTTTATTTCTTGGGGTAATTTATATAATTAAAATTAGTTTTACCAGGCTTCATATTCAATTACATCAACACGGGTGGTAACTTTTTATTTTTATGTGATAGAAGGATAGTTACCTAGTTTGAAATAATAGAGAAATAGCAAGTGAGGTTTTTCATTTTTTGTAGGAAAATAATCTTGCTGTCTTTCATAACTTCAGTAAAAAAGAATATATTCCTATTCAGTAAAGTAATAAAGTTATTCAGACAATTTAGTATAGCATCAATATTTTCATTAAATTAGGAATATCCTAATAATTTACAAACTACAAATTTATATTTGTAATTTCAAATATAAAGGGAATAACTGTCTTTCAATATTGATACATAAAAATATTTCTTTAGAGGTTAATTTTTGTCTACTTATAGAATATGCTCTGATTTTCATTTGTTTACATATTGTGTTTTATATTTTCTTAGTTTTCATTTCATCATCGTAATCATAATATCATTATTATTAATGGTAGTAGCAGTATGTTATTTTCAATGTCTCTGCACCTCTGAGCAAAGACTGCATTTCATCATTCAAAAACTAATGTATTCCCTCATTTATATTTATGATGTTAGTTTGTTTAATTTTTTTCAATAAACATTTATAGAGCACTTACACTCTAGGAGGTTCTACTCTAGGATTTTATGTAACAGACAAACAGCTGTGTATTCAAGGGGCTTCCTTATATTCTAGTTCAAAAAGAGGGGTATTTAGTAAAATAAATAAGTTAAAAAAAAAACCTGTTAGATAAAATAGCCACTAAGGATTAGACAGAAAATATATCAATTGTTATAACAAACACAAAATTACATTCAGTTCACTTATATCTTGGGTTTTTAAATAAATAAATATGCAGGGAAATGAAAACGCTAAAATAAAATATAGATCTCTAAATTAATCTGTCCATTATTTATTCACAAATAATGTCACTACGTTTGCCTAAGATATATAAACAAAATAAAAATAATATCAAACACAAAAATTGAATTTAACTTTCCACAAAAGTGTATGTATGCCTTCTTTCTTTTGTAAACAATATTTGATATTTCTACTTTGCAAAAAAGTTTATATGTAGGGCAACATTGTTGTGGATAAATCCATTTGTCTATATATTAAGTTAATTTTGCATTTGTTATATGATTACAAGTCTAATCACATTATCACACTTAGCTTTTATACACATCAATACGTAAGTATCTTTATATCTGCCTTTATGTCTGCCTATATACTTTCTTAGCTATGTACCTAACTGTCTACCTACGTGCCTATTTAAGAGCTTAGCTTCTGAGAATACTATTTTCTCCAGTACAAATTACTGAGATAAGCCTTACAAAAGCAGTGACAAACTAATCAAAAATTTCATCAACAATTTGCATTTGATAATGATGCTTAACAGACCAGGATGTTTACTGTCCACATTTTGTCTATGAGGCAAAACAACTAAATTATAACTTTGTAACATCTGCTTCCTCTACGGGGCTATTTGTATAGACTTTGACAGATGTGAGAACAGCAAAGAATGGCTCTAACAAATGACACAACTAATAGTGATGTCTTAAAAAAAAAACAAAATCAGCCAATCTGAGTTTATTGAAATGAGCTCCAGACTGAGACTGAGATGACAAGCACCTGTTCCTCCAAACTACTGCTCTGGAAAGAGATAATGACTTTAAAATTATTTTTTTCCAACATGTGAAATGTGAAACAAAAACCTGAAATAGTACACCATGGAATATTGTGACATCACAATATATTCTTCTAAAGGTCTCTCAACTTGTGCAAGATTATGGTGCATTTTATTGCCTAGTGAATAGGTAGTGCAGGAATGAAAGAGGCAGAAAAGGATTAGGCTTGTTAGTGACTTGTGTATGCATTCAATTGCTTACAAATTCTGTAGACTAAGGTTCTGCACACCAGAATTCAAATGGGCCTTATATTGGTGCAATTTTCCTATCTCGGTTACAGAAAACTTGTTGAAGCATCCTCTAAATGAGATAATCAAATATAATTAAGATTTACAAGTATAAAATATTCACTGCAACTTTATAAGCTCAGGATTGAAATAAGTTATATTTTTACTTTAAATAGTTTCATAAGTTTATAGTTTAAATAAAAGCATAGCCTATCTTTTGCTCTGCAGGTTTTAAATACACCTACAAATACTTTGATAAGGCTCTCATGAAGAGTTAGAGTCAATGCCCTTGTCTTTTTAAACTAGGCAGGCCTTCCTGACTTCCTCAATGATCAGAATATAGTGAAAGTGGTGGTGGTGGTGCATGATTTCCAAGGCTAGGTTAGAATATGCCTGTAGTTTCTGCTGGTTTCTCTTGGGGCACAAGCTCTGGGAGCCTCCAGCCACCATGTAAGAAGTTTAGCTACACTGAGGCTGCCAGACTGGGGAGGCCATGTGGAGGAAAATGTCCTAGCAGTCTAAGCTAATCCCACCCGAGAGTTTCTAACCTAGGCACCAGCTGTGTGTGAGAAATTTTCTAGATGATTCTGGCCTCAGTCCCCGTATAAATGAAAGACTGATTAGTTGAGACCAGTCACTCTTCTTACTATGATAGATGATAACATAAGGAAATGTTTTTATGTACCTAAATGTAGAGTAGATTGTTACACATCAATAAATGTTCAAAACACTTAGTACATTAAAGTCTATGCAATAATACCTTTATGTTATATAAATAAAAAAGCACAATCCAACTTGTATTTGGTAAAATCTTACTTTTTTTTCTGAAAAAAAGTTATTTACATGTAAAATGCTATCTTTCTATAAATGTTGTTTATCCTTTAAATTCAAGGGTTGTCTCAAGAAGAAAACAATACATTTAATTTATTGTAATAGAAGACCAAAAGAGAATATACATATGATTATATCATTTTTCAAAAGCATTTGAAAGAATGCTACACTTACTGCTGATAAAATGTCTCAGCAAACAAGAAACAGAAGGAAACATTCTCTAAATAATAAATGTATTCTGGGTGAAACCTATGGGTATCACCATTTGTGAAACTATCTTAATAATGATAGAATTAATATTTTCCAATATTTTTCTCTTAATATGAGGATCAAGGCAAAGATTTCCATTCTGATCATTTCTCTCTAACCTTGTAGTTGGGTTTCTGTACACGACAATCATGCACAGACACACACACACACACACACACACACACACACACACACACACACACACAAATCCAGACTGGAAAGAGTTGGTTGTTTTTGTCCTGGATGACATGATTATTAATGTAGGGAATAAAGAAACATGCTATTAGATCTAGTTAATGATATTAGCATATTTGTAAGATATAACATCAATAAGCAAACACAAATTGTATTTATATAAGCTACAAGACCAATGGGAAAAGTAAATTCAAGGTACCATGTACAAACAGATCAAAATACAAAATGCAAATTTGACAAAATATGTTCAATGTGTACTCTGAAGTAAAGAAAACTATTTGAGGGAAGTTTTAAAATATCTAACTAAATGGAGAGATACACTTTGATAATGGATGGAAAGACTCAGTAGTTTTAGGATGTCAATTGTCTCTAAATTGATCTATAAATTCAACACAACCCCAATTGAAATGGTACCAGGCAATATCTGAAATTTAAAAAGCTTATCCTGAAGTTTTTATAAAAAAGCAAATATTCAGAACAGAAAAAACAAATTTAATATGAAAGAACAAAGTTTAAGACATATCCAAGCTTATTTAAAGACTTAGTACATGGTTACAGTAAGCTGGACAGTAAGGCATTGGACATGATGATAGACAAATAAATCAGTGAAATAGAATAGATGGTATAGAAATTCATGTGCACATGCTGCACACACAGGCATAGACACACACACAAATATGGGTCACAAATTTAAGGACATAATCTAAAAGAATACAATTTGTAAAATAAAACATAAAAATATATTTTCTAACCTTCATTAGATAGTGATTTCTAAATTACAGACATTAAAAAAATTGAGAAGTAATGTTCTGCAAAAGTCTCAGTTAAGTAAATAAAAAGACAAACCAGAGACTTGAAAAAATATCACTACAAATCACATATCAGATGAAGAAACTGTGTAGAGATTATATAAAGAACACTCAGAACTCAGTAAAAACAAAACCAAAACCAGCCCAATAAAAAATGGACAACTATTTGAACAAGAATATCGCTAAATAAAATACACAACAAATAAACACTTTAAATATTCTCAGTGTAATTAACGGAATGCAGATTGAATAACAATAAAATGTCATTATAAATCTAGTAGATTGTCTAACATTTAAGTCTCACCATAAAACTGTTGGAAAAAAAGAAAGCATTGAAACTCATATACTGCTGATGAAATGTTAAATGGTAAAACCACACTGGAAAGCAGTTTAATCATTTCTTATAAAGTTAAACTTACACCAACCATATGACCCCGCTATTCCATTCTCATGCCTTTACCCAAATGTGTTTGAAGCTTAAGTTTGTTTAGAACAAGTGTATAGAGATGTTTTTAACAGGCTTATTTGTGAAAGGAAAAATCTGGAAACATCCTTTATGTCTATTACTTGGTAATAAATAAACAAATTTAAGTATTTTTTTAAAAATCATGCTAATAAATTAGTAAATGAAGATAGCCAGTCAAAAAGGTACACATTATAACATTCTATTTACATAAAAATGTGGAAACTGGAAACTAATTTATACTAGTGTTTGCACCCAGGAACAATTTTGTCCCCTATGCATGATTTATCAATATTAGGGATATTTTGGTTGTGATATCTAAGGAATAATATTTGCATTTACAAGTTGGAGGCCAGAGGTGTGGCAGAATACTATATAATGTACAAGATATTATCCAGACAAAAATGTCAGTAGATGCTGCTTCTGAAAAATCCTTATCTATGGTAATAAAAAAAAATCGATAGTTGCTTGTAGATACAAAAACAGTTTCAAAGGAGTATGAGGAAATCTGGGGAGCTAATTTGAATGTTTATTATAGTAATGATCGATTATAGGAGTCTATTCAGATATCAAAAGTTATCATCAAATTGTGCACTTTTAATGCATGCAGTTTATTACATATGAATTATGTCTTACTGTTTAAAGAGCTACTATATAAGTGAGAATTTGAGTCTACCGAAAATATTAAATAATATAAAAGAATTTAGGAAAGTGGAAATAGAAAAACAAACAGGAGGGAATAAAACAATAAATAGTAAAATGGCACACCTAAACCCAGCCATAGCTGTGGTTATATTAGATAGAATTATCTAATTGTCTATATTAAACATGTATATTAAAAGTGAGAGATCATCAGAATTGATGAAAAAACAAGACACAACAGGTGATGTACTTTAAAGATTTAGATAAGTTGGAATTAAAATGACAAAATGTCATACCATTAAGACAGCATAAGAAGATTGCAATGATCCTGTCAATCTCAAAGGAAACTTAAAGACAAAGAGCATTATTAGGGATAGAGTTAATTGGCCAAGTGTGGTCATAAAAAATTACCTAATTATTTAATTATATTATGTAAGAGGAAAACTACATCTTGACAAAGTTAGCTTTATTCTAGGAATGCAAATTTAGCTATTTAAAAATCAATTGTTGTACTTCACCATATTGACAGAATAAAGGAGACAATATGATCATTTCAATATGCAGAAAAATCATTGCAATAATTTCAACATTAATTTACAATAAAGGCTATCAGTGACCTAGAAATAAAAGAAAACTTGCTTGATATAATAAAAGGCAGGTATAAAAATTAGAGCTTATATCTTATTGGTGAAATATTAACTATTTTCCCTCTAAGATCAGGCAAAGAACAAGTACTTACACTCTCACTACTTCTATGCAACATTTTGTCAGAGATACTATCCAATATATTAACAGGAGAAAAGTAAAATACATACAGTTGATAAAGGAAAAAATGGCATCATCCTGAATGTAGATAATAATACTATGTGAAACAACTACTAGAGCTAGTAAACACAGTTATGAAATCCATGTGATATCAGCTTAGTATAAAAATCAATAGTATTTTCCAAAAAATTTTGAAAATAAAGAAAAATCCATTTAATTTGCAATGGCATAAAAGCAAAATATTTAATAAGAAATGTTGCAAAAATAATTGCAAGATCCTCGTACTAAAAACTGTAAACTATTGTTAATGATTAAATAAAGAAAAATAGCAACTACATGGATTGGAAGATTCACCATTCTTAGATGTCACATCTTCCTAAAATTGAATATAGATTTAATGTAATTCATTCAATAAATCTCTCCAAGCTTTTTTGTAGATAAGACCAAATTCAATCAAAATTTTGGAGGCATATACAAGGAATCTGTAATAGTCAATTACATTTATTTTTAAAAGTTCGTAAAAATCCAAGTTAATATATTTTAAAATATTGACATGTTTGTCTTTGGGAGTGGAGATAATGACTGACTCAGAAGGAGCATGAAGAAACCTTGCAGGATGATGGCAGTTTTCTAGTTTAATAGGGCTCTGGAGTTGAACAGGTGAATACCTTTGTAAAAACTTATTGAATAACATATTTACAGTAGAGTATGAATTTTAACTCAAAAAAAGTCTATAGCAAAATATTGAACTTTTCTTAAAATCAGTATTTAACTAGCTTTAGCAACAACAATATATCTCCAGTTAATAATAATTCTGAAGTGTTTAGGAGTAAATTTTACTAATATCTACAATTTAAAAATGAATAAAAATTTAATATACATTACTTGTTGAATAGAATGACTAATAGATGTGTAGATACATGACAAAAGAAACATAGTAAAATTACTGGAAAAATTGCAGTGTCAAGGATATGGATATTCATAGTGCAATTCTTTGGACTTTATCATGCTTTAAAAATTTATAATAAAATGTTAGGAAAATATCTGTGAAAAGGACTGAAATTTTTATGAATAAAACATCCTCTAAAATTTTTTAGACATCATAACAAGAAAAGTTTCTCAATTTATTTGAAGATATCATTGTTAATAATATCTTATCTGTAATATGTTTGTTTTAATAATAATGGTTTAATATGTTGAGTATCCAGTAAGATTGATCTATTACTATCCTGTACTTATTAATTTTAAGCTACTTGTAAAATAATTATCTAAGATTTTCTAGGTAGTTTTATGTATACTATCTTATCTGACACACAAACACACAACTATGAGATAACATGCATTATCCCCAATTTAGACATGAGAATATTTATACATGAATACACACACACACGCACACACACACATACACACACACACACACACATTTACTGAAATCTTAAAGATAAATTGGGACTCAAAACCAGTAAAATTATATCTGTTAAGATTAGATTGTATATTAAAACATAAGCATTACTCTTAAAAAGTAAAAATACTTAAGTGCTGTATATAGTATTCCAGAAGTAATGTATCCAAGAAAATGCAGTTAGATATGGAAGAGCACTGAGACAATAGGGTAGCGTGGGAGCTCAGGCTGTGACAGATGAGCAAGCAAACTGAGAGGAAAAAATATCAATTGTTATATAAGAGGATATCATTGTACATGTATTTCTCTTGAAGTGGAAAAATAATAGAATTTAAATCAAGAATGATGTGATTGAAAACACAGAAGATGACAGTTTTTAATTGGGTTGCTTGAAATCCTTTCTTGGGAGAGTGCTTTGATAGCTGACTAGAAGCAGCTAGGGTGTGCAGCTCTCAAGAAGTGGAGAAAGTGGTGGGAAAACACTAGCTCTTCAGCTGTTTCATTCAGGTGGACATGTTGGGATTCATCAAGGAATCGATGCATCCACAAAGAACAAAGAAGAGTGAGACGGGACAGTTGCTCACCCAGGACTGGGCCAGAACCAGGTGCAGAGCCAAGGGAGGTTTCTTACTATGCAGAAATGGTGAATGAGTGAAAGCCCCCACAGACCCCAGAGAACTTCTGCATAAGACCTTTGCAACCCTGGGCTCAGAAGATCCCTCATGACCCCTTCCCATTGAACCCTCCAGGCTTAATGAAGAGCTACTTGGAGTCGGACTAGATCTGCTACTCAGGTACATGCAAGTCCCGCGGTCCTAGGACTCCTGTGCACCCCGGCACCAGCAGCTGCATCGCAGGCAAATGGGGAGGACAGACTCCCTCATACACCCCCAGGTCCAAATCCATGGGACTGAGGAGTAATGGACTGCAGGCCTTGCCTCCAGTGAACCTCACTGGGCAAGGTCCACTATCCTGGAATCCTAGCAGG
This sequence comes from Plecturocebus donacophilus, assembly GCA_004027715.1. NCBI lineage: Eukaryota > Metazoa > Chordata > Mammalia > Primates > Pitheciidae > Plecturocebus > Plecturocebus donacophilus. The sequence goes on from PVKP010000217.1 coordinate 197,896, forward strand.
GCCACCCTAGCCCCTTCTGAACTCTGGTTGGTGGCAGCTCTGTACTTCTCTGGGACAGAGCTTCAGAGGTAGCAGGCAGAGCTACAATTTTTGCTGTTTTGCAGCTCCCATTCTTGCAGCCCCCAGGCTCCAGATAGAGCAAAGTGATTAAGAACAAACAACAAAGACCTGGAACCAACCCTAATGCCCATCAATGATAGACTGGACAAAGAAAATGTGGTACATATACACCATGAAATACTATGCAGCCATAAAAAATGGTAAGTTCATGTCCTTTGTAGGGACTTGGATGAATCTGGAAACCATCATTCTCAGCAAACTGACACAAGAACAGAAAACCAAACATCGCATATTCTCACTCATAGGTGGGTGTTGAATAATGAGAACACAAGGACTCAGGGAGAGGAGCATCACACACTGGGGCCAGTTGCAGGGATCGGGGGGCTAGGGAAGGGACAGTGGGGGATGGGAAGGGTGGGGAGGGATAACATGGGGAGAAATAATATGCACCTATACAACAACCCTGCATGATCTGTGCATGTACCCCAGAACCTAAAGTAAAATAAAAGAAAGAATAAAAAATAATAATTAAAAAAAAAAGAACAAACATGATATCCCAGCATAATGCAGCTGTCTTACAAAAAAGCAGCCAGACTGTGTTCCACACAGGCTTCTGCCCTTGTTACTCCTCACTGGGAAGGCACTCTTGAGCTGAGCCCATTACCCTTCCCCAACCTGAACACTTCAGTCAGTGGGGGTTCTGTGTTAATTAGCCTACCATATGTGATGTCATTTCTTGGACTGGTGGAAACCACGGGTCCAAGAATCCAGTACTGTTTTTTTATATACTGTTTGACTACTCAGCAAGTTGAAGGATTTTGGTGACATGCAAGTTTGTAAGTGTGAATGTATGAACATGTTTATAATAAACTTTAAAATAACCTGTAGATTTTCTGAGTAGGTTGGTCACATTTGTCAACTAATAATCTGGCTATTATACAATTCCAAGTTATCAGAAAATGTATAATTTTTATTTAACAATGATTTAATGATTAGTATGTTCCATACAGTCTTTTTAATATTTCTTATGTGTGTCATTTATTTTAATCTTCAAAAAGTGTCAAGCAGTAACTATTAGTAAATCAATAATTTTGTAGAATACTTCTGAGCAGACAGATGAAGTTACTTGTCTAAGATAACGCTACTAGTAGGTTAGCCTTGATTCACACTAAAGCATTCTACTTTAAAATTTATATTCTTAACTTCTGTTTGATTTATGCTAAACACCATATTGGAGGTAAAGTCAAAAATTTGCAATCATAAGTATGTTATTGGAACGAATGGGATAAAGTCAACAACAAAAACTTTAGGATATAAACAAAGAGATGAACAAAGGTCAAGAGAAAGACTTACAGTGATAGTTTGAGGAATGAATGAGGTTTTATGTGAGCAGGAGTTAAATGAGAGTGCCAGAGAACACATGGGAGATTTAAATCTCAGAGCACAGGTTTCAACAATTCTTAGTTATTAGACCTAGCAAATGTGATATATTTTCTAACCTTTGCATTGGAAACAATTGTCAAAATGTGATTCAATACTCCACAATAAAGGTCGAGGTAGCAGGAATTTCAGTGCTAGCTAATTCTAATAATGTCAAAATATGGACCCAGATATGGTTGCCTTTGCAAGGAAAAAAAAATTACTCAAGTGTCTAATGACTGGCAGAATAGCTCTCACAATTTTATTGTAATGTGTCATAGCGTGTAGTGGACAAAACAGTGCCCCCAAAAGTTGTCCACTTCCGTGTTCCTGAAATTGTTAATATCACTTAATATGGCAAAAGCAACTCCACCAATGTGATTAAAATTAAGGACATTGAGATTAGTAGATTATTTTAGATTATCATAATGGGCCCAGTCTAATCACATGAGTCCTTAAAAGAGGAAAACTGACCGACATGTAGGTCAGATAGCTATGACATAAGAAGAATTTGAGGCTCTTTCGCTAGCTTTAAAAGCTACAGGAAAGAGACAAAGAATCAAGGAATCATCATGGCATCTAAAAACTGAAAAATGTAAGAACGTGAATTATTTCCTGGAGCTTCCAGAAAAGAATAAAGCCCTGAGGAAATCTTTAATTCAGTTCAATGACACTCGTGTACAAATTTCCATCTACAGAACTTTAAAGTAATACATTTCTGTTGTTTTTAAGCCACTAAACTTGCAGTAACTTGTTACAACAGCAATATAAAATAATACAGATTGGTAAAATAAGAGTTATCTTGGAAAGAATTAGTCAATTGTATATCCATTTTTTAGGCAGAGTAACTGAAACATTATACTGGGTACTTCATATTAATCTTTTAAGTCAATAATAAGTTGAAAGTAAATAGAAACTTTGGGAGGTGACAATGGAGAAGATAGGATTATGAAAAATAGATATGAGTGAATGTGAGCAAAATCTTTCAGTTAAATTATCTTCAAATTTGAAATAGAATTTGAGCCTAAAGGCAGATATATTGTTAACCTAGAATTTATGGAGTCGTTTAAGTAATATTGTTGCTCTATTTGTCTTTGCAGTTGGTATAACACTGTGTATGATAAGAAAATTTCACGTTCTTTGGTTATTTTTCCCACAAATTAGAGTATATTGTTACTGCTAGAAATGAAAAATAAAATGAGGACAAAAGCCCTCAAACAACTTTCATTTGTTGCTTGTTGAATCATCCATTCAAAATACGTTTTAATGTGTACCTACTATGCATAACATATGTTATATGCTAGGAATAAAATAGTAAATGAAACAGTCATTATCTGTACCAGTATGTTTGAAATCTGTTTGGGTAGGAAAACTTAAATCAAATACCTAAACATAGATTAAATTGCAAGAAAAAGAAATTGCAAGGAAGGCAAACAGGGAGTTATGAGCGTGAATAAAGTAAGACTATTTTTGAACTTGGGCTTAAGAGTAAACAACAAAAGTTTCTCCCAGGAAGCACTTATTTTACTTAACCTCAGGCTTCTGGTACCATTCTAAGAAAACATTTTAAATGGTCGATTTTAGAGACATAATAAATCTAAGCACTTGCAGCCAGCCTGTGGTTGTAACAGACTGCAGGCTCATGCTCCTAGAAAGTCATAATAAGAGAACAGAAAGCAGAGGAGGGCCCGGCCCATACAAGAGAAGAAAGTCTTGTTTTGGGGAAATCAAAACTTAAGCAAGGAAGGGGGCCAGGGTGTAACCTTATAAAGGTGATAATAAAACTTAGGCGATGTCTGGGAAGATTGTAAAACCATAGTACTCTACCAGTGAGGAACTGGGAGAGAGACTTGTGTGCTAGGAGATAAATAACCTGTTTGGACTGCCCCAGGTGTGCCTGCCTAACAGACACTGATCTTGCAAGACCCTTATTAGAAGTCTCACTTTCACTGTGCTCCGTGCCTCTAAGTGCATTCTTTAGGTTTGGACAAGTGAGTGTGTTTCTCACACCACTGTATCGCTAACTAACCCAAATTGCAAATATTGCTTTTAACCATAGTTGCTTTCTGGAAGCTGTGGATTCTGTAAAAAATTATGATTTATTTTTTCTCAGCATCTTTAGAAGGTTTCCTGTATCTCAGAAAACTTACCCATCCTAGAACAGGGAGAGAAGCATTTAGGCCATGGTTTTGTTTAATGATATTTTATATTAAGCAGCTGTAACTTATCAGGGATATGGTTTAAATCATCTGATAACTTTCTAAAGGTACAGATTTCTAAAAGTGTTTTGAAATTTGTAAAGTGTTACATAAAGTTTAAGAGTAATTACTATTAATTTCTCAGTACTCTGTTCCTAATTCGATATTCAGAGGAAATTAGAAATGAGTATTTCAAATGATTATATAACAAAATGGTCAGGGCTAATCACAAGTTAATGTGTTTTGTATTTGAGGTATTCATATAAACAGAATTTCTAACCTACATACCTGTTTCTTCAGGGGAAGGATATTAGATGATTCATCAGATATGGTGAAAGAAATCAGGAAACATATCATCTGTACTAGTAGTTCAATTGATAGAATGTAGTACACTTTTAAATTCATTTTCCAGTAAGGTTAATTTGGCTTTTCCCCACAATGGCCACATGAGACTCTGAATTGAATCATGCTTTGAGAATATGGGTAGAAACTATCATATTATGTAAAATGGCCACAGCTAGTCCTTTAAAAAATCTGACATTTTTCTTTTATGATAAGAGTATAATGCATCCTGATATATAAGGTTAATGAAGTAGAGAAAATGAAGACATATTTCCAAAAGTAAACTTCATTTCCAAGTAAGTAGAAAAAAAAAAAGCTACATTTCTCCAAAACCAAAAGCTGTCTGGAATATCTCTATTTTATCAATATGAAAAAAAAATAATCTAAAATCATTAAATTATATCAAATATATTTTTCACTTATTTTACTTCAAAAGTTCAAAATAGCATAAGGTAAGTTTATTGAAATGAGTAGCTCATGTCTGTTACAACATATGCAAAGTTTTAGGAAAACCCTCTGAAACAGTAATGAAGAAACAACACATAAATGGAAGAAATAGAACTTTTATTAGCCACTATATAAAAATAATGAGTTCACACAGATTTATATTCTAAAACATATTCCCTGACAAAAATTGCTAGATGTTTCTTTATTAGATGGTTTACTGTCTTGGGCCCTAGTAATTTATAAAAGGTTGCATCTGCTTGTTTTGAAAATGAAGCTAAAATTGATTTATTTCTTCTCTGTTTAGTCTGCCGTCTATTATTGGCGGCTCCTTTTTCTACATGGAATTGAGAATTACATTGAGAATAAGGCTACATTTTAGAAGTTACAAATTTCAAGAGTCTGTATATAGGCAATCAGCTAAATACACAAAAAAGAGAAAGCAATAGAAAAGTATGATACATTATTCACGTAACTTCAGTGTGCATATTTTCCTTTTCTTGCATACGTTGTTTCTGTTGCAGTTGTTATATTGTTCTTTATCTATCAAACCCCATGGATTGTTTCAATAGAGAACTAGCACAGAAACGAGAACTTAAAAACAATTTCTTCTGTAAATACCTTGAATTTTTAAATTTTTTTTTTTTTTTTTTGACAGAGTCTCGCTCTGTCGCCGGGGTCCAGGCCAGAGTGCAGTGGCGTGACCTCGGCTCACTGCAACTTCCGCTTCCTGGGTTCAAGCAATTCTCCTGCCTCCGCCTCCCAAGTAGCTGGGGCCCCAGGCGCGCGCAACGACGCCCAGCTAATTTTTTTTTTTTTTTGTATTTTTTAGTAGAGACGGGGTTTCAGCAGGTCTCAATCTCTTGACCTCGTGATCCTCCCGCCTCGCCCTCCCAAAACGCTGGGATTACAGGCGTGAGCCACCGTGCCCGGCTTAAATACATTATTTTTAAAGATGTAAGTGAAAGACACATCATGGTTCTAAATGACACTAAATCTGAAAAATAAAATGCTTGTTACCAAACACAATTTAGGACATTTTAGCTTAACGAGAATGATTAAATCAAAATTTAGGACTTGTTTAGGTTCACAAAAATAATTCTAGCATTGAACAAAGAAATAAAAATAGACATGAAAATAGCTTACAAAATACTGAACAGAGGAAATATTAAAGTCAGACTCACAGTACCCTATGGGAAAATGGAATATAGGACTCATGTGCTTAAAATCGCATGATGTTGGCTAAGAACTGATGAGTTTGAGATAGATTCTAGGGTGTAGAAGAACATATATAATAAAGAAAATGTCACAAACCAATCAGAAAGGCTTTTTCATCCAACAAAGTTTGGAGAAGTAATAGACTTCAGAGAAAAGTAGGATCCTTAGAGGAGAGTAAATATGAATAGTGAATAAATATAAAAAGATGCGAAACCTTGCTAGAAATGCAGAAAACGAAAATTAAGGACACATTAATTTTCCATTTAATACCCTCTAGATTGGCAAACATTAGCAGTAAAATACTGAATGTTGGAGAAAAAGTGCATCAAGGCAAAATCTTATATCTTGCTTGTGAACATGTACATCAGTCTCAGTAAATTTGCATTATCATTTTAATGTGGAGACTCACATTTCCTACAACCTTGCATTTTCAATCCTAGGTATACTCTTCACAGGAATTCTTACACACAGCGGATTTCTATGAAAATGTTCTTAGAAGCATTGTTTATATCAACAAAAAATACAAAAATATTCATTGAAAATAGGGTAAATTATGACAGTCACACAATGAAATAGTATACAGTTGTGAAACAAAACAAGTCACAGACTACAACACATAGCAATAATTTTTCTTTCATTTTTGGTTGACATAAAAATTGTACATGTTTAAAAGATAATTAAGTTTCAATATATGTATACAGTATGTAATGATAAAATTAGGATAATTAGCATATCCATCATCTCAAATATTTATTACTTCTTTGTGCTGGGAACATTCAAAATCCTCTCTTCTAGCTTTTTGAAAATACACTATACATAGTTATTAACTATGCTCCAAGTGCTGTATGCTAGAACGTATTTATCCTATCTAGCAGTAATTTTGTATTCACTGGCCAACCTCTTTCTCCCTTGCCTCCCCTCTACCTTTATCAGCCTTCAATCACCACAGTTCTATTAGCTACTTCTGTGAGCTCAGTTTTCTTTAGCTCTCATGTATGAGTGAGAATATGTGGTATTTATCTTTCTGTTTCTGATTTATTTTGTTTAATATGCTTCAGGCTCATCTATTGTAAGTGATAAAATACCAATATTTTTCTAGCTAAGCAGTATTTCCTTATGTATACATTTTACATTGTCCTTATCAATTTATTTGCTAGTAGATATTAAAATTATTTCTATATTTTTTTCTATTGTGGATAGTGATACAGCAAACATGAAGATACAGATATCTCTTTGACATACTGATTTCCTTTCTTTTGAATAAAATGTTTACTGGTTTTTGACTTTATGGTAATATCCAGTCTAACTTGGGTGAGATGATGTCTCGTGGTTTTAATTTGCATTTGGATGATTATTAGTAATGGGCAACATTTTTTTCATATACTAGTTGGCCATTCTAAAATTATGTTTATTTATATTTATTTTATTTATTTTACAGACAGAGTTCGATGTTGCTCAAGCTGGATTCAAACTTCCGGGCTCAAGTGATCCTCCGGCCTCAGCTTCCTGAATTTCTAGGACGACAGTCACGTGCCTCCAAACTCAGCTGCTTGTTAACCATTTTTATGTCTTCTTTAGATCAATGCCTATTCAGATACTTTGTCTTTTTTGAATCTAATAATTTTATTGTTTGTTTCTTGTATATTCTAGATATCAGTACATTGTTGAACAAATAGTTTGCAATTATTTTTTCTTATTCTCCAGGTTGTCTCTATTCTCTGATGATGGTTTCTTTAGGATGCAGAACATTTTTAGTTTAGTATAGTTCCATTTGTCTATTTCTGGTTTTGTTGCCTACGTGTTTGAAATATTACCCATAAAATCTTTGCCTAGAACAATGTTGTGAAGTGTTTCCCCTATGTTTTTGTTATGTAATTTTCTAGTTTCAGATCTTACATGAAAATTTTTATTCCATTTTGAGTGGATTTTGTAATGTAGTGAAAAATAGGCATCTGTTTTTATTTTTCTTCATATGAATATTCAGTTTCCTAGCACTATTTATTTAAGAGAGTGTGTTTTCTGTAGTATATGTTTCTGGCAGCTTTGTCAAAATTCAGTTGGCTATAAATAAATTTCTAGGTTCTCTATACTGTTTTATTGATTCATGTGCCTATTTTCATTACAGCATCATGCTGCTTTGATTATTATCTCTTCATAGTATATTTTGAAGTTAGGCAGTGTGATGCATCCAGGTTTCTTCTTTTTGCCAAGTACTGCTTTGTCTATTTGAAGTCTTTTTGTGACTCCATAAAAATTTTAGTGTTGTTTTTCTATTTTGTAAAGAATTTCATTGGTATTCTAAAAGGGATTGCATTGATTCTGTAGATTACTTTGGTAGTATGAACATTTAAATAATATTAATTGGAATCCATGTACATGGAATATCTTTCATTTTTTGATTTACTCTTCATTTTTTTCATCAGTGTTTTACAATTTTATTTGCAGAGAGCTTTTACTTCGTTGGTTCAATTTATTCCTAGATATTTTATTTTATTTGTAGCTATCATTAAAAAATATATATTTTCTTGGTTTCTTTTTTGTATTATTAATTGTTAGCTTATAGAAATTCTACTGATTTTGTATATTGATTTTTTATCCTGCCAATTTACTAAGTTGGTTTTTCAATTCTAATAGTTATGTTTAGTGTAATCTTCAGTTTTATCCAAATATAAAATCGTACTATTTTCAAAAAGGGACAATTTGAGTTTCTCTTTTACAATTTGAATGCCTTTTATGTCTTTCTTTTGCCTGTTTGCTCTGGCTAGGAATTCCAGTGTTCTGGTAAATTGGAATAGTGAAAGTGAGCATCCTTGTCTTGTTTCTATTCTTAGTGGAAATTCTTTCAGCTTTTCTCCATTTTTTATGGTATTATCTGTGGATTTGTTATATGTGGCTTTTATTATGTTGAAGTATGATCCTTTTTTTTGTTGTTGTTTTTTATTTTTCCAGGTACACTAGTTTTCTTGGTAAATTTTACCAAACATTTAAGGAAAATATAACGTCAACTCTATATAAACATTTCCATAAAATAGAAGAGGAATAAATAACAAAAAGTCTAAAAGTGGACCCATACATGTACGGTCAATTGACTTTCTTTCTTTTCTTTTCTTTTTTTTTTTTTTTTTGTACTTTAGTTTCTGGGGTACATGTGCAGATCATGCAGGATTGTTGCATAGGTACATACATGGCAATGTGGCTTGCTGCTTCCATCCCCCCCCAACACCTATATCTGACATTTCTCCCTATGTTTTCCCTCCCCAACCTGCCAATCTCCTGTTGTCCCTCCCCTAACCACTGCCAACAGACCCCAGTGTGTGATGCTCCTCTCCCTGTGTCCATGTGTTCTCATTTTTCAACACCTGTCTATGAGTGAGAACATGTGGTGTTTGATTTTCTGTTCTCGTGTCAGTTTGCTGAGAATGATGGTTCCCAGATTCATCCATGTTCCTACAAAGAACACAAACTCATCATTTTTTATGGCTGCATGGTATTCCATGGTATATATGTGCCACATTTTCCTTGTCCATTCTATCATCCATGGGCATTTGGTTTGGTTCCAGGTCTTTGCTATTGTAAACAGTGCCTCAGTGAACATACATGTGCATGTGTCTTTATAATAGAAAAATTTATAATCCTTTCAGTATGTACTCAGTAGTGGGATTGCTGGGTCAAATGGAATTTCTATTTCTAGGTCCTTGAGGAATGACCACACTGTCTTCCACAATGGTTGAACTAGTTTACCCTCCTGCCAACGGTTTAAAAATCTTCCTATTTCTCCACATCCTCTCCAGCATGTTCTTTCTATGCATAGTTATTTTATAGCTGTTATTGTGAAGGGATTTTGAATTTTATCAGATTATTTAATCTATTGAGATGATCATATGGTTTTTTTCATTTATTCTTTTAATTTTATCAGATTATTTAATCTATTGAGATGATCATATGGTTTTTGTCATTTATTCTTTTAATATGATGTATCACATTTATTTGTTTGCATATGTTCAAGTATCTGTGCATCCCTGGGATAAATCTCACTTTGTGTATCACCATTATGATGTGCTGTTGGATCTGGTTTGCTAGAATTTCATTGCAGATTCTTCTGTGTATATTCTTGTTGTTCTTGATGCATATGTCTTCCTCTTTGATGGGGGGATGTGTGGGGATGGGTGGAAACTGTAATTATTAAGGGCAAAACAATTATTTGGAGAAGTTTCATTTACTATCTTAATTTAGCAGTATGTTTTTAAACTTTCTCAGACTTTTAGCTTGAGAGGACTATTTCACAAAAAATAATTAATCTGACACCCCATTATGACATATGTGACAACCAGAAATACAAGCAATCATAGAAGGCATTTTTCTTCTCTCCAACACCTCATTCTTTTTTTCTTTAAGCTGAGAGTCAGAGCTCCTTAGAATTTCTACTTATCTAGGTTCCAATTATATTTATGACTGTCCCTTTTCTATATTTATGGAAATATTCTGATGTGTGATGTTATAACCTCCACTCCTGCTCCCCCCAGAAAACACACACACATGCACGCACACACACACGCACACACACACGCACACACACACACACGCACACAGACAGACACCATACCTCAACATGGACTGTTTTTTTTATAGTCTTTATTTCCAATGTAGAAATATGCTGATGATTTCTATTATTATCAGGTATACTTAGCAATTTTCAGCATTGCTAATTTCTGTCCATGTATTTGATCTCTTTAAATTAAAAATTGTTTATTAAGTTATTCAAGCTTACATTCAATGTAAATACTGAATAATATTAAGTGATGGGAAATGACAACTTAATCCTGAAGCTAGCAGTTTTATTTATTTCATATACAATCATTATTAAAGAGAAAGCCCTGAAATTTCTCAAGAGTGAGTAGCATTCTTTCTTAGCTGCAAATCCCACAGAAAGACTTGCACTATTTGTACTTTCTTGGACATTTTTAAAATAATTATGTGTATGAGAGTTCTTTGAAAGGTAGGGTCTCATGTCATCTTAGTCATTTTGCCTTGTATCCTTAGAAGTTCAATGTCTTCAGAAAATATTCCAAATTTACCTCTTAAGATTGGTTCAACTGGTATTATTTATCAGAAACCAATTTCCTTTTGAGAACTGTTACTTCTCACCTACATACACTAATTTTAAAACATTATGCTTACTCTGCTCACAGTTTGTATATTGTCATATAATTTTGGCTTTCCTACTCAGCAGCCATTTAAATAATATAATGAATTATCTGCAATAAGCCAGGCACATTGCAGAAATTAGGATATATATATATATTTTTTTTTTTAAAAAGGACAAACTAATTGCTGCCAAGGGGCTCATAACTCCTATGATCATATTATTTATATAACCCCCAAATACATATGTTGACATTTGAATCTCCCAATTAATACTATTGGGAGATGTGGTCTTTGGGAGATGAGGAATAGCTCACCCTCATGAATAAAATTAGTACCCTTTTCAAATAGGTCTGAGAATGATTCCTTGCATCTTCCACCATGTGGGGACACAGGGAGAAGACACTATGAACCAGAAAGTGGGCCCACCTATACACCAAATCTGCTTGTGCCTTCATCATGGGCTTCCCAGATTCCAGAAATAAATTTCTGATACTCTTAAACTACCCAGTTCATAGTATTTTGTCAAAGCAAAACAAATGGACTAAGACAGATATGCCAAGGAACAAAATAGTGATAGAATATGACACGTGCTGATAAAGGTAGGATGTATGAACAGACGCAAGAAGCAGACAAAAGTAGATTGCGGTTTTCTATCGAGGTTGGTAAGTCATTAAGGAGTGTTGGGTGTTTACAGGAAGAAATCAAAAGATTTCAGTAGGAACATTATTTTAATCATGGCTAAGAAACTACTATCCAAATTTCCAAACAGTTTACTACAATTTTGGAAAAATAAATAAGTAAAATTTTAGTTACATGTAGAACTATGGATTTTTTTTCCTTTCATATGCTTAGAGAGTTTGCTCACTCTTATTAGTATGATTTGATACTACTTGATACCTCTAGCACCTTACATACTGCCTAGAAAATAGAAAACTCATAAGTATTAATAACTTTATGAATTATTGAAACTTTATACATTGTTCTTTAATAACATAGAAACATTTTTTACAGTATGCTAATTGTAAAAAAGAATGAGAAACAAGACTAAAACATTTAGATATCTTGGAAAGTAAGATACATAGCAATTTAAAATACACACACATTTTAAAACTGTTGCAATTAACATAGAGAAGTCAAAAGATTCTTGAGTAACATTCCACATATTAAATAAAAAAGAGTGCCATTCAGTTTTATATTTTATCTCTTTTATTTTTAGTCTTTTACCTTAAAAGTAGGTAAATACCATTATATCTTTAAAGAGGAAATCAAAAACTCTGGGACACATGGCAAAAATAGCTCATGGTTTTTGATAGCTTATAAAATTATAGAGATTTTTTTTCTAAGCGATTTACAATGCCTCACAAATCCCTATGAGTTAACTTATCAGTTTACATTTGAAGTAAAATAAGTAACCTTATTTTACAGATTAAGCGACTCAGGGACATTTAATAAGTGCCCAAGCCACAGTTTAAAATAGCTAATTGGACTCCAAGCCTATGTTCTTAACAAAGACCTTGTAAAGATTCAATAATAGATTGGAGGAATTATGCTAAAAGCTCTTATTACAATTTTATACATCAATATTTTAAAAGAGAGTTCTAACCCCAAAATACAAAATATAGAAAACAAAATACACATTTAAATACATTTATGATTCTAAAGTAAACATTCAATTACTAGTTCAATAAATTGATTTGTTTCTAAATATATGTCCTCTACAAAGATGAATCACACTTACAGCATATTTTGTTCAAAGTTGACACAGAACCTGTAGGGTTTAAGGTAACATTAACTTTATAAAACTGAATGGGAATGAAACTTTCCTTCAAAAAACATTGTGAAAAATAAAGAGATATTTTAGCCATTAATTTTCAATTTAAAAAGCCAGGGTTGTTTGTTGGCTTGTTTATACTTTAATATTCAGATAAATGAGGACTTTATTCATATTAAAGTCATAACATTGCAATAGTGTATAAACACTAATATATTATCATTAAAAATTAAGATGGGACATAATATTTTATGAAATAATATTATATCCAATTATATAAAATTCAGTTTTTGTAAAATACAGGAATTACATATACACCAATAGCAGAAGAGCATCCTAAAAAAACATGGAAAACAGACAGCATTAAACGATAATTTTGTTCATCTATATAAGCTTGCAAAATGTTCCTTAAAGTAAATTCTCTAACATTTTAAATAGTCCATCTAGTATTACATATAATTTTTATTATTTATACTTATATCAACTATGCAATTTATTGTTTAAACTAACACCATCAAATGTTCTTATAAGCAGGAGATAAATTTGATTCTTTGGAATTTTAAATCTTTGGAAATTTTAATTTTAATTTTAAATCTTTGGAAAATAATTAAGAATAATTTCTGAATATTAAACACAATGGTAATACATATGAAGAGTTTAATTGTCTCAAAAGATAATGTCATAGTATCACAGGTACCTCTGAGAATAACTCATGATAAGTATATGGATGGTTTATCTTGAATAACGGTGTGACCTTTATTCACTACCAGTTTATGTTCTGAGATAAAATATTTTTTCATATAATACATTTATAGTGGAGAATGCCATATGAGAGTCCATATGTGTAAACTGTGCAAAATGTAAGAATGAGGGTATGTCATGTTTTAAATTCAAATAACAGCTTATTTTTCTTAAGGCAGAAACTAGATATTTTTACATAATTTATTTATATATTACTTGTAGTTCATTAAACTATCATAGTTGGCAAATTGCTATCATTGATGTACACTTACAGAAATAATACAAAACAAATTTATTTTTGTTTTTCACATTTAAATTTGCATTTAAGGTCAGAAATGTTAATGGAGCTAATATATATGAAATATTTAAGGTACTGAAAATTATGAGCAAAAAAAGCAAGTTGAATTCATCTACAAAAGGAACAAGTAAAGGGCATGATAATAATGTTACACAAATAAAGTCATTATACATAGCAAAGTCAGTACCTAAAGGGAAGTTTGTCTTCATGCATTTAAAGTAGTAACCGAAATTCTCCAAATAAAATAATAAAATAATTATTTTATAGTAAAGTAGTTGAATATATTTCATCATATTTAGGAAAATATGAAATGATATTGTGATTATCACATATTTGAGAGAAATAAAGCTAAAGTAATGATAGCTTCCAGAGTCAGACAAATTCCAAGGCAGACAGAAACGGGTCCCCAATGAAAGCTGACCTTCAAGCCGAAAAGACAGCCTGAGGCCGGAAAACTGAGCTGCCAGTCCTGGATGGAGTCCACAATCAAAGTAAGAAATTCCTCATTGCCTTTTAGTCAATCAATGGTGCTTTTACCGCCCCCCCCAACCCCCTTCCCACGCCTTGGACTGATCACCATTCATTCTCCCATTGTGAGTCCATGAAAACCCCAGGATCGGCCTCACAGACAGCTACTCATTTTCAGGCCCCTTCTTGGACAAAGGGCTCTCCACTTCAGAGCTTCTCTCATTGTCAAGAACTTCGCTGTCGCTCAGTGTAATTATTCTCTGCTTTGCTCACTCTGTGGTGTCCATGTACTTCATTCCTCTTGCTCACAGGACAAGAAACTGGAACCCACCACATGTCAGGTGAGAAAAGAGCTGTCACAGTCTCTCAGCCTTGCTGAGCTATGGAAGTGACAAAAACATCTGAGCACTTACGTGCCCCCACCCAACAAGCTGTAGGCAGCAGGACCTAATAAGACCTGCAACACTTCCTGCTGATTTCAACCTTGGGACTCCCTGAGAAATAGCTGTAACACCCCTTGAGCTCCATGGTTGCTGTTACCTCCGAGTTTTTGGTCACAGCCACATTCCCTTCATCCAGACGCTGGCACCCAAAGCAGAAGCCTGTCACGGCACACCCAGAGCATCTGTAGGCTGAGCCCAGAGTGACGGTGGCTGCGGGATCCAGGCTGGTAGCAGTAGCCAAGCACTGCCTGCCCAGCTGAGTGGGCAGAGTGAGCCCAGCAAGCGAGAACAAAGCCCAGGCATAGACACCACCAACCACAGAGATTTCTGGCTGGCAAAGCAGCACCAAATCCTGTGTCATTTCTACTCCCGTTAGTATTTTTATCAAATGTGTTTTTCAGTATTAATATTTCATTGTGCAGCCCATCTAATTTGCCATATAGTAAAATTAACCAATTTAATAGGCAAATCAAATTATGTATTTTGTTAGTCTTAGATATGCAAAGAAAATATTTAAGAAAAGGATTGTGATGTTATCAATATCAATTATTGCATTATAAATTTCTTAGATCTTAATAGTTTCAACCTCAACTAATTTTTTTATTTGGATTAGTGATATTATCAGGGGAATTATGTGGAACATATAAGTAAACTATAATTTACTGGTACTTGTGAGGAGGCAGAAAAAATCAGAACAGAGAAAAGGAAAGTATAAAAACAAGGAATAGAAGCAAACTGCTAATGAAAATGCAATTTTTTTGAGTCAGAGTTTCACTCTTGTTGCCCAGGCTGGAGTGTAATGGCACGATCTTGGTTCACTGCAACCTCTATCTCCCAGGTTCAAGTGATTCTCCCACGTCAGCCTCCCAGGTAGCTGGATTATAGGCACCCTCTGCCATGCCCGGCAAATTTTTGTATTTTTAATAGAGATGTGGTTTCGCCATGTTGACTGGGCTGATCTTGAACTCTTGACCTCAGGTGATCCTCCTGCCTTGGTCTCCATAAGTGCTGGGATTACAGGCTTGGGTCACGGTGCCAGCTGAAATGCATTCTTTCTAGATAGTGGTTTGAGAGTGTTGGTGATTAGGAGACTCAATGATACTTCTGAAAATCAAACACGGTCAGACTTCCCAGTGTGCTGCATTTCATGAAGTATCACTCTGGCACTAGCGCTCTTAGATTAAGAAAACCCAAAAATATCTTTGCCCTGTGTATACTGCAATATGCATGAAAATTGATGTTGTTTAAACAGAAAAATTTGTTTGGTTTCAATCAACAATGTTACCATTTACATGTTTTAAATATATGCTAATTGTAAAATATTCTGTGATTTTTGAGAGATCTTTTTTCCAGCCATAAAGAATGATATTCTAGCAAACTATTTTCAGCAACCATATGAAATAATTATAGGCCGTAAAAATGTAAATTTAGAGAGGACAGAGTCCTGTTTTACATAATACAGGCATTTTTATGTGCTTCGGTATGAAATTATATTTGACTCTGGCCTTTTACACTCCTCATCTGTTTATTTCCATGGTCTCAAATTGTGGAGATGAATACTTACACTAAATATAACACCTCAAACCAGCCCATGGCTCTTTGCTCAGACAACTATTTAGAACTCAAAAAAATAAATAAATACCTTATGACAGTAGGTAATAAAGACAATCCTGGCTTCTCACACACCTGATCTGTTTATTCACATAGGCTCAAACTGTGAAGGTAAATACTTACACTAAATATGACACCTCAAACAAGCCCAAGGCTTTCTGGGCAGACAACTGTTTAGAATTTTAGAAGTACCTCATAGGGGAAGCAGCACAAGATTGCCAAATTGAAGCCTCTAGCAATCATCCCCTACACAGGAACAGCAATTTTAACAACTATCCACACAGGAAAGTACCTTCATAAGAAACAAAAATCAGGTTAGTACTCTCGGGATCTGGTTTTTACGTCGTATCAAGGTAAGAGGATTGCAATTCCTGGGCAAGTCCTAGCGCTGTGCTGGGCTCAGAGCCGGTGGACTTGGGGTGCACACAACCTGGTGAGACATGAGTTGAGGTGACTACGGGAGTGCTTGCATCACCCCTCTTTCAAATCCAGGCAGTCCAGCTTATAGCTCCAGAAGGAAGGGGACGAGTAAAAAGTACTTTGTTCTGAAACTGGGGATACCAGCTGAGCCACAGTGAAATAAAGCACCAGGCAGAGTCCTGAAGCCCTCATTAGAGGCCATAGTTCCCGGATGACACATCTAGACCTACATTGGACCAGAAGGCAACCACTTCCCCCAAGAGAAGGATTCTGTGCTTGCAGAAGTCACCACTTGCTAACAAAGGAGCCCTTGGGCCTTGAATAAATATCAGCAATAATTAGGCAGCAGTCCCCACAGGCCTTGGACAAAATTTAGTATTGTGCAGGCTTCAGATGTGACTCCGCACATTTCAGCTCTGGTGGTCACAGGCAGATACTACCTCTGCTTGCAGAGAGTAGGTAAGAAATAAAGGAGACTTTGTCTTGAAACTTTAGTACCAGCTGAGGTGCAAGTCACCACAGACCTTGGGTAATACTCAGTGCTGTACTGACTTCAGGTGTATCCCAGAACAGTCCCAGTGTTGGTGGCCACAGGAGTTCTTGTGACACTCTTATCCCAATTCCAGGCTGCTCAGCATGGGTTGAGAGACTCTGTTTTGGTGAGGAAAAAGTAAGAACAGAGAAGGAAAGACTCTGCTTTATAATTCAGTGAATTCTTTCATACCTTATCGATGGTCATCAAGGTGGTAACTTTGCTAGTCTGCTAGAGTCACAGCATTACAGGCCTTGGAATTCCCCATAATGTATATATGAGTGCAGAACCAAATATTTAGATCATGATACTCAATTACCTTTGAACATTTGGAAAGGCTTTTTAAGAAGGACAAATACAAATAAACACAGGCTGCAAACATTACAATAAATGCCTAACTCTTTAATGTCCAAACAATGATAAACATCCACAAGCATCAAGACCATCCAGGAAAACATGACCTCAACAAATGGATTAAGTAAGTCACCAGTAACCACCTGCAGAGTGACAGAGGTATTTGACCTTTCAGGCAGATAATTAAAAATAGCTGTTTTGAGGGCGCTCAATAAAATTCAAGATAGTACAGAGAATGCATTCAGAATCTCATCAGGTAAATTTAGCAAAGACATTAAAATAATTAAAAAGAATAAAGCAGAAATTCTGAAGCTGAAATTTTTAAATGAAAATCTGAAGAATGCGTTGGAGGCTCTCAAAACCAGAATTAGTCAAGCTGAAAGAAGAATCAGCTTGATATCAGACTTTTTGAAAATACATAGTCAGAGAAGACAAAAAAAAAAGAATGAAAAGTAATGAGGCATGCTACAGAATCTAGAAAACAGCCTCAAAATAGACAAATCTAAAAGATATTGGCCTTAAAGAAGAGGTAGAAAAAGTGTTAGGTGTAGAAAGTTTATTCAAAGGGATAATAATAGAAAACTTTCCAAAGTCAGAGAAATATATCAATATTCAAATACAAGAAGGTTATAGAGAATACCAAGCAGATTTAACTCAAGTAAGACTATCTCAAAATATTTAAAAGTCAAACTACCAAAGGTAAATGAAAAGAAGGTATCTTAAAAGCAGAAACAGAAAGAAAAAAAAGATGTAAATAAGCTCAAATGTAACTGCCAGCAGATTTCTTAGTGGAAACATTACAGGCCAGGAGAGAGCAAGACAATATATTTAAAGTGTTGAAGAAAACAACAACAATGACAACAATTTTTTTTGGAGATATATTTATTTGGTTGGAGGCAAGTTTTGCCAGCCTGATTCCAAGTTTCAAACTAAAGAGCTTCTGCACAGCAAAGGAAACAATCCACAGAGTAAAGAGACAATCTAGTCAATGGGAGAAAACATTTCAATTTAGGCGGGATTAGTAAGCTCTGGTGATCTATTGTACAACATGGTGATAATGGTTAATGATGATATAGCATATACTTTTAAGTTTCTAAGAGAATATATCATAAATATTCTTACAACAAAAAATTATATGTATTTTAGGTGACATATAAATTAACTTGTTTTAATCATACACTGTAAATATGTATAATTTTATTATTATTATTATATATCTTATTGCATTTTATTATTTATTTTATTGCATTTTAGGTTTTGGGGTACATGTGAAGAACATGCAAGATTGTTGCATAGGTACATACATGGCAATGTGGTTTGCTGCCTTCCTCCCCATCACCTATATGTGGCATTTTTTCCCCATGTTATCTCTTTCCTGCTCCCCACCCCCTGCTGTCCCTCCCCTTGTTCCCCTGCAAAGACCCCAGTGTGTGATGCTCCCCTCCCTGGGTCTATGTGTTCTCATTGTTCAACACCCGCCTATGAGTGAGAATGTGCGGTGTTTGATTTTCCGTTCTTGTGTCAGTTTGCTGAGAATGATGATTTCCAAGTTCATCCATGTCCCTACAAAGAACATGAACTCATCATTTCTTATGGCTGCATAGTATTCCATGGTGTATATGTGCCACATTTTCCCTGTCCAGTCTATCATCGATGAGCATTTGGGTTGGTTCCAAGTCTTTGCTATTGTAATCAGTGCTGCAATGAACATTTGTATGCATGTGTCTTTATTATAGAATGCTTTATAATCCTTTGGATATATACCCAGCATTTTTATCCCAAAATATTATATCCAGTGAAAATATCCTTTAAGCATAAAGAAGAAATAAATACATTCGAAGATAAGTAAAAGCTGAAGAATTTCATCAATACCAGAACTGTCTTACAGAAATGTTCAAAAATGTTACTCAATCTGAAAAAAAGGGGTGTTAATGAGCTTAAGGAAATAATGTGAAAGTATGAAACTCACTGGTAACAGTAAGTACAAACATAATGCAGATTACAACACTGTAACTCTGGTTTGTAAACTCCTTATATCTTGAGTAGGAAGACTGAGAGACAAACCCAGCAAAAATAACTACAACAACTTTTTAAGAAATAGGTAATATAACATGATATAAATAAAAACAACAAAATGTTAAAAAGTGTAGGGATAAAATTATAGTGTAGAGTTTTTATTAGTTTTGACTTTGCTTGTTCGTTAGTTTATTTTTGTAATTAGAGTTGCCATCAGTTTAAAATAACAGGTTATAGGATGCTATTTGCCAGCCTCATGTTATCTTCAAATCAAAAATCCTACACCAGATACACAAAAATATAAAGCAAGAAATTAAAAGATATCAGCGTAGAAAAATCACTTTCACAAAAAGAAAGGAAGGGAGAAACAAAAATATCTAAAAACAACCAGGAAAAATAACATAATGGTGGTAGTATGTCCTTATATATCAATAATAACATTAAATACAAATGCACTAAATGCTCCAATGAAAAGACACAAAATGGCTGAATGAATGAAAAAACAAGATCCAATTATCTGTTGCCTACACATAACCCACTTCATTTATAAACACAAATGGACTAAAAGTAAAGGGGTAGAAAATGATATTCCATGCAAATGGAAACCAATAAAGAGCAGAAGTAAGTATACTTATAGCAGAAAGAAGAGATTTCAAGACAGAAACCATAAAAAGCTAAAGAATATCATTACATAATCATAAGAAGGTCAATCCATCAGGAGGAAATAACAATTACAATGTACCCAACACTGGATCACCCAGATATATAAAGCAGATATCATTGGAGCATTTTTTTACACAAAAAAATAGTACTTGGAGACATTTACACCCATCTTGCAACATTTAATAGATTATGCAGACAGAAAATCAACAACAACAACAACAACAACAACATTAGGCTAAATCTGTCACAGAGAAAATTGGGCCTAATATATATTTACAGAGCATTTAATCCAGTGGCTGAAGAACACATTATTCTCCTCAGCACATGGAATATTCTCAAGGACAGATCACGTTAGGCCAAAAAACAAGCCATCGGAATTCCTGAAAAACAAACACAAAATTTCAGGCTAAAATACCTGTTTACAAATAAACTCTTAATGAAATTTAAAATGTTTACAAAATCAGATGTTATATGTATATATATAATATATAAGATATATATAAGATATTGTATCTCAAATATCAGTATATATATAACAGATATTACATCTCTACATGTCTATGTATATCAGATACATAGTATAGATACATAAGATTTGTATATATAGTAGATTGCACACATATACATACATATATATACATACATAAATAAATTTATATTTATTTACATAGGGTATTGATGGATTTGTTCTAAATTATTTAAATATTTCAAGATAATATATATTTAAAATAAAATTTAAAATCTATTAAGAAACATTTTTAAATGATCTTTTAAGTATCAGATTTTTTACTTTATTAATTTCTATTGATATTTGTGTATTTTTCCACATTTTCTATGAAATCCCAAAAGGGAAAATTTTTTAAAATTCTAATTTTAGCTTCCTGCTTACATAAATTCCACATCTTTTATGGACTTAAAATATTTTCATTGCAATAGATATATAATTGTAAACAACAGCAAATTATTAAATGAATAAGTGCAATTGGTAATTTTAACAAACTTGAAATTCAAAACTTCAAAGAAAAACATGGAATATTGCATTATTAAATGTTATTATAGAAAATATTATTAAACAGAAAATCACATAAATATAATGTTATTTTTATATTACTCTTATTTGAAATCTAAAAATATAACATGGTGAATAACTATTGATTTTCATGTGATCTTCTACTAATTGGATCTCTTAGTTGTACAGCTTCTTTTGTTATTTATTTTTCTCTTTAAGTCAGAAATTTCAGTGGAAACTGCTGTCACTGATTGAGAAACCTAAATGCAATAACTGTAACCTAGGGTAACATTTCCAAGTGGCAGCATTTAATTGACAAAGTGGGTGAGGTTACTGTAATGGACAAAAGAGTCAGAGAAAAAAATCTGATTATTTTAACTTGCAAAACCCTACAGCATTGGCTAAATGATCATTGTGTACCTAGAAGTTAAATACTTGGGCAGTATACTCATCATTTTACTTGATAAGTGAAAGAGTTCTAGGCCAAGTAAAAAGAAGTGTAATATGAATCAGAAACAGAGTCACAGACCCTCATTCACCTTTCAGAATTAAGCCAGTTTGCAAATTCAAAATCTTTTGAATGAAGGGGTGACTTAGTCAGTTAAGAAAGAAGCCCCCTGCTATGCCAGATTTATACTCAGTTCTTCTCCCTGTCTTCCACAGAGGAACTGAAGGCCTTATAACAGGGTGACTGTGCAGAAGAAAAAAATAAATGCTCAAAGTAGTGGGTATTGCAGGACACTTATTTTGACTGACACTATTTTCAGGAGACTCAGAACATCGCTGTGCTCCAACAGAGTAAGAGCTGATGGAGTTTAAGAGATAAATAAAGTGCTAGCTCAGTACTATCTAAATATGGGTTCAGTGGTTCCCTGATACATCCTGTATTTGCCCAGTTCCAAAATACATGCTTAGAATAGACATAGTATACTAGATGTGGTGATTAATTCTGCTTACTCACCACAGAGGAAGTTGAACTACTTCTTTATAATGAAGGTAACGAAGAGTATTTTTGCAAAACAGGAAATCCCTTAAATTATCTCACTATTATTATACACTGTGATTAAAGTCAATAAAATCTATAAATCAATTCATACAGAGCTACTAATGGCCAAGCCATTCAGGAATGAAAGTTTGAGTTACTCCATCAAGTAAAAAACCATGACTAGCTGATGATGTGCCTGCTGAAAGCAAAGGGAATATTGAATAAACAGTGGAAAAAGGTAATTATAAATATCAGCTACAGCCATTTGACTAGTTCTAGAAATGAACACTGCAATTGTTAAGAATACATCTTTTTTAATCTGTTATGAATATGTTTGTGTGTTTACATATGTTATATGTTTTGTTTCATTCTTGTCTTATCCCCTCATCTTACATAAAATGCATTAAATTTCCATCTCATGTTTGTGAGAATTAAATTTACATCATAGTGTTTAAGTTATGGGATATCAAAAAGAGACATGAACATTAAGAACTTTGCATCCTCTTGTAAGGAAAGGGTAAGTGCATTTTTCATTTTACACGGGGTAGTTGTGACAGGCTGGTAGAAGTATGACTTTTTATTAGCATTATTTGGAGATTTAGTATGTTTTAAGGAGGATTGGATGGGTGCTAAGTTGATAGCAGAGAAAATGTAAATGTTAATTTTGTGTGTCAATTTGTTTAGGATATGATTCCTAATTCTGTGAGCAAACACCAATCTAGATACTGAAGATGTGAAGCTATCTTTAGCATTTAAATGAACAGACTTAGAAACTGAAAAACCTCCATAATATGAGTAGGCCTCTTCCAATTAGTCGAAGGTCTTAAAGAGCAAGGAATAAGGTTCCCCCTAAAAAATAAATTATTAAGATCACAACATCAACTCTAAGCCAAATTTCCAGTTGGCTGACCTGATTTTTAGATTTTAGACTTGTCAGACTCCACAACAGTGTAAGCCAATTCTTTAAGACAAACACTTCTCTCTGTGTGTATGCATGTGTCTGTGTGTGTGTGTGTGTGTGTGCAGAGCAAGAAAAACAGAACCAATAAGATGTATGTGCATATCTGTATATGTGTGTGAGTGCATACAGATATATAAGCAATACTAATATGCTCATGATCACAGTTTAATTAGCAATCAGTGAAAATTAGATGCTAAAGTTTAAAATTTAATCAAGAGTTTTAACTCCAAAGATGTGTTTTGTTATATTGATTGTTCAACATTTTTATACTGTGATTTCTTTTTGAAGTTAAGGTTTAAAAGATTGTCAAAAGAACTTGCCAAGTCCAATGTATATTTTAAAATTAGTATTTAAGTTACATGTATATACAAAACATACAAAAAGAAAGAGAAATGAAAGTGGCTGTGTGTTATATTTCTTTTTGGTGTTGTCATTCTATGGAAATTTTAAAAAGATTGTGTGGCAAAATTCTGTGGCAGCTATAGGAAATATGTCCACTTGGAATTCAATAAAAAACATTTAAAATCTAGATCAGTATCTTTAGATTGCATCTTTCCCATAAATATGTTTTAACAGTTGTATCTACACACAGATATTGAGTTTTACTTATTTTCTAGTAATTCTCATAGAACCACCATAAATCAATGTTTAATTTCTTGAGTATCTGTCTCCTGTAATAATCTCTTTCATTATTATTTTTTTTTTTAAAAATGTGCTGCTCTGTTGACAAATGTTAAAATTGTATCCATACGTACTACAAATCATTGTGGTGGTATGCACACTTAGATGCAATTGACACACACTAGTTCCAACTGGACAGCTCTTTTTCATTCTTTTCAAAGTTTAACCAAATTTCGAAGAACTCAAGTGTAAATGTGCCTGCAATGTTCCCCATTAAAAGGGAATGTGAAATGTGATACAAATTATGAGGAAAAAAGAATAATTCAAAAATTAAACTAGGAGTTGCATCTTAGTAGAAATCATGCCCAGGAAGTATTTTCAAAAATAATTACACTGTTTTTTCTTTTAAAGTTCATAGTCCATCAATGTCACTTTTTGAGATATTTAATAAAATGAATACCATTTCTGCTTATTGTTCATTGATCTGCATTAATCACATGATCTTGCTTGACTACAGAGGGGCTGGAAATTTTAGTTTTTACATATTCAAGGAGGAATGGTGACATGATTATTGGGGTACATAAGCTTTCACTTTTTAGGAGTGAGAAATTTAACAGTGAAAAAAACCTATAGTTACATAATGAAATCATTCACATATTGAATAGAACACACAGCTAAGATAAGGATCTATAGTCTATCCTAATACTTTACCTATATATTTTCAACACCTGTACAGAAACTAATTTTTCATTCACTGTTTATATATTCTCTTAAACATGTAAATACAACACTGACATGACTTCTGTTAAAAGAATTGACAGTTGAGTACAATTTCCTCATTGTTTTATCTCATTCATCCAATCAAAAATGTTTATTATATATATTATGTACAAGGTCCTATTCAATTGCTTGAGGCTATGGTGCTCAATGAATCAGACAAAAATATTTGACCTTTGGGGATAAAATTCTAGTGAAAGGAAATAATAAATAATAAACAACTAAACAAATGAGTATGTAGCTAACTATATTATTTTTCCTCTCAGGCTTACTTGTTTTAGAAATGTAAGAAAGAACCCTAAATACAAGAGGAAGTGTTATTATGGTGGCTGCAGGGAAAATTAGATGTCCATCACCATTCCTTATGGTCTATTCATTTCTTACTCTTTAATAAGTTCACTTTCCTCTTTCTGCCTTCTTTAGTTGCTTGTATAACTCAGCTGTCAGACATCACCTTATGTTAGCCACCCAGACTCAAAGTGATTTCTATCAAGAGTCGTCGGTATTGTCAGCTTGTTAAGAATGCCATTGCCTTGCGCTTTTCATCTTTGCAATTGCTCATTGATTGACACTTTTGAAATCCTGTCTGCTTTCCTTTCCTTTGTTTGCTTTATACAGAACAGGAAAGAAGGTGCAGTTCCTATCATTCCTATCCATTAGCTTGGTAAAACTACAGTTTCAGGGAGAGAACGTTTGGTTTAATAAATCGTATATTTCATAAAGAGAAAAATAAGGACGATTAAATGAAGACTTCAGACTCAGTTGCCTAAATGATTTTTTGCCTAATATTGAATACTCTTAGTTTTCAAATCTCCATGTATAGATTAAATCTCATAATAAAAACCAAATAACATAAGTAAAATGTTAAATAATTTTCTTCAGTGTACACAAATAAAAATTTTCTTTTTAAGATGTATTTTTATTAAATAGGTGAATATCAATAATTATTGATTCCAAAATTTGTAAACCAAAATGACCTATCATCCAGGAATACTTGTTAGATTCCTTTGTTTAGCTCAGTATAATATTGTAGAAAGCATGGATTGTCCCAAAGATTATTGCTGTCCCTTTGTAAGTATCCCTATAAAACAGATAAACTAATGTTAAGTGTTATTCTGGCTTAAAAAATCTCATTACTGAAACTAAGAAATGGGAATCATCTACTCACTCTAAATGGAAGTGAGAAATATATAAACACAATTAATTTACATCTACAGAAGTGTAGATGCTTACCGTGAAAACCTATTATAACTTGCAAGAGATAAATAATTACCAATATTCAAATATTTTCACAGCATAGTCTGTCATGCCTATTTTTATTTTTCAGAATGGGTTTACAGGTTGAAAAGTCTACTGAATAATTGTGGGGAAATTTTAACTGCTTGAAGTAGATGGCATTGGTTTAGGATATTTTGCTTCAAATATAGAAGTAGATGTTTTAATCACTGAGGAGATAAACATAGTATCAAAGTGGAGATTAGACATCAGTTAAACAATGGGTATGTTATCAGTTAAACAATGAAAAAGTAAGCTTATTAGAAATAAGAGTATTAACTATGAATGTAAACATTTCACATTATATAATATTCTAATTTTTTCTTACTAAACATAGAGTATATTAATATATAAAATAGCATATATGCTATATTATTAAAACTTATCAGAAAAGATATTAATTATACTAATGCTACAAAATGGAATTCGAATTAACTCTAAGGATGCAATTTTTTTATTAGAGAGGAGGTATAATTTTCAACACAAAAATATTAGATAAAAAATAAAATATAGACAAATAGAAATAGTAATGTTAATTTTGCTGTAATATATTTCATAAAAATTACCATTGACTTATATATTTATTTCTCATTCAAAATTTTACAGTTATGACATTTTGGGCTGTGTGATAAATTAAAAAAAAAATTGCAGTTGGCTGTAATGACTCCTTCAGAAGACCTGAAACATGTTTGGGTTGCTCTACTTGTGTTCCCATTCCTGGTTCCAAACTGAAAAAAAAAAAAAAAAAAATTTCTATCTTGTCATACACACAAAGTAATCGTTGTGATGTGTTACATACTTAATTTTGTCTCCTTGAAATTCATATGCTGAAGTCCTAATTCTCAATGTGACTGTATTTGAAAACAGATCCTTTAAAAATATAATTAAGGTTAAATGCCATTTACAAAACTGGAAGAGAGCAGGAATGCATACTGACAGAGGAAAGGTCATATGAGGACACAGTGAGAAAGCAGCCATCTGCAAGCCAAGGAGGGAGGCCTCAGAAGAAGGAAAATCTGTTAGTATCTTGATCTTGATCTTGGATTTCCAGACTCCAAAATTATCAAGACATAAAGGTTTGTTGTGTAAGACAACTAGTTTGTGGTGTTCTGTTATGCCAGCCCTAATAAACCAATTCACAGTAGATCTTAACATGTCTATTTAGGACAGGGATACTCTTGACTCCTTCCACACTGTGAAAACAAGTCACAATGAGAAACCACATCAGTAAGGCAGGGAATAGACACGACCTTTGTTGAGGTTACAAAGAGGAAGAGTGAATTTTGCTACAAGATAATAGATTTGGCAAAAGCTTCTATTTGAGTCACACATATTTAATTTCCACCCTTCTATATGAAAATCATAGAATGATTTTCTGTAATTTAAACCTAAGAATGATATTCCAAAAGTATGAACCAATCAAATATATTGCTCAGAGTCTATTTTTGATAATTTCTATATCAGATCTACAAGTTATCACTTTTGAACTTGAGGTTTAAGAACAACAAAAATTGTGAAAAAAAGAAGAAAGAAATGAAAAAGAGAAAGAAAAGAGATAGGAAAAAGTAAAGAAAAATAAGGAGAGGAAAAGAAAGACATGCGATATGATGATAGTGAAACAGGATCCTGTGCCAGGAAGGCAAGAGCTAAAATCACACCACTGAAATCTGTAGAAATTCTGAGTTTTTTATTTTTTTTATTTTTTTTTATTTTTTTATTAGGCCCTAATACTGTTCCTTGGTAGTAGCTTGACAGGACGTTATTCTTTATGGGTTTGGGCTCCACCCTCTGAACATTTCTGTTTTATTATATTACTTGAACATATTGGAAAATGTGTTAGAGACGATTCCCTCCTTGTTTACCGAGCAACTTTTTCAGTTTGATTTCTGTCCATAAATACTGAAAGTACGAAAGTAAATTTCTACCTCAAATTGTCCAAGTTTCATTTCATCTAAGATTGTGATATTGGCCATCTATTCATCTCAAAATGCAATTAATATTTACTTATTATAATTTGTTATTTTATTAATTGCAGTCATACCATAAGCATAATTCTTTTCAATAAATCTTGCTCTCTTCACTTGAATACAGATTCTTTAAACATAGAGACATTCATGTTAGCATGTCCTCAGTTCCTTTTACTTGAGCTTTGTTTAATAAAAGAACATATATCTTTGGGGAACAAATCAATACAATCAAAGGTGTTTTAATATAATAGTTCTTAATGCAACATGTGATGTTTTTCCTGAATGTTTATTTTTGAAATCTCAGAATTTCTGGATTCCTCTTTTTATTTTTTATCACTTCTCTATCAAACACTAAACTATTCAGCTTTTACTGTATTTATATTATTTTTAAAAATAAATAACAAACAGTAATATGAGCTCACTGACCTTGCTGCTGCTGATTGGGAGCACCTTCTCTGAGTATCATATTGGGTCCAGATGTGGTCCCTAGGCCTCCTTGATTCTACAGGTAAGCTGAAGAACCAGCTGGTATATGACACCTGTTGCTCTCATGGCAGACGGCAATGATGAATAGACACTTTCAGGCTTCTTAAAATTCTACCAAATTAGGCAGATAATCATTTCCTCACAATGCTACAGGCTAAAGTCAATCTCATAGCAAAGCTTAACATCAATGGAGTGGAAAAGCATACTCCTCGAATGATGGGAGGATGGAGTAAATATTAACTAAACAAGAACAAAGACCTTCAATCATTGAAGACTTAATGAAAGTCTTCAAACTATATGAAGAAAAGAAAACACTCAGATATATTCTATTTTCGGTGAAAATCTTAGAGGATAATTAGCTACAAAGTTAAAACTAAAAAGATAAAAAAAGACATTTAGATTAATACTAAGAAAATATAATTGAAAGCGTTAATATCAAATAACTTAGATTATATAACAAATTCTTACTTGGTATGAAGATAATCACTACATAATGAGAGTTTTGTTTTCTAAGAAAATATATTTCACCTGTATGCTACTCATAAATGCCTCCAAACATAGAGAAAATACATTGATAAAATAGAAAAAGTAAATAGATAAATCTACCATCAGAGCTTGATGACAGTGATAATATTGATATGTCAGTTTGTGACTGATAAAATTTAGATTTTTGTCCCCTCCAGATCTCATGTCAAAATGTAATCGCTAATGTTGGAAGTGGAGCTGGCAGAAGGTATTTGCATCTTGGGGTCATGTCCTTAATGACTGGGTTAGTGCCATCCCCTTTGTGACGAGTGAGTTCTCTCTGAGTTCCTGTGAGATCTGCTTATGTTTGTGGTGCCTCTCTCCTTTCTCTCTTGCTCCTGCTCTCAGGATGTGAGATGCTTGCTCCCTCTTTGCCTTCCACCGTGATTATAAGCCTCTCAAGACCCTTCCTAGAAGCAGACGTTGTTATCATGCTTCCTGTACTGTCTTAAGAATTATGAGACAATCAAATTTATTTTCTTTATTAATTATCCAGACTCAGGTATTTCTTTATAGCAATTCAAGCATGGCCTTATACAATAGTAGAATAAAAACAGTGACAACAAAATAAAATATCGAGGATAGCTCTCCCTACTTTTTCATTCCCTTTCATTTCCATTCTGAAAAATTAAGTCAGAAGACATATTTGAGAATGAGTAACACAAAGATCTGTCTCGAAAATGGAGGATAAATATATCGTATTCCAGAACAGCATGTGAAATCCTGACCAAGACTGGTATAGTATGCATGATGGACAGTCCAGCACAAGGTGTGAAAGTCTAGGGTGAAGAGGGCATCTGCAAAAGAGGATGCCTCAGTGCATAGAATCCAACTGGCATGAGGATGCCATCTCTAAGGAAAGGCACCCTGGTACATCATAAAATATACTAAGTGCAGTGAGAAGTGTCTCCACATGGGAGGTCATTGTGATGGGGTTTTAGAGGCTGAGGAGAATTAGGAGTTTATGTTCTTATGAAGGCTTCCAAGTGTAGTATATTAGAGGCTCTGGATATATTTCAGAGTGAGAAGAGCACCTGCTTGAGGGCAGCAATATCTATTAAATGGCAAGAGTGGCAACACAAGGAAGGATTCAAAAGCACAGATGAACTGAAGAGAGAATGACAAGAGATTGAGTACACACAGGGGGATTGAATGGGTATGTAAATAAATAAGGATGTGGGAAGCAAGAGAGTGCAAATATGGAAAGCACGATCACTAGAAAAATCCCTAAGGCATTGGATGGAATTTACAGATAGATATGGACATAAATATTGCTTTAAATTAATATGTTTATGGCTGTTTGTATAAATATTAAATATTTAATTTTCTCTTATGAAAGCCTCATTTTATTTATTCAATAATAACGTGGTTAGTAGTGATTTAGTAGTATATTGAACAGCATACAATATGAATAGACATAAATATAGAGGTAGTATATGTTTGTGTGTCTCTGTATGTATACACATGCATGCACACACATGCAGCTCATTACTATAAATGCACGTAAGTACCCCAGCAGAACTGTATTTACTTATGTGTTTTATCAGTTTAGAACCAGTGAGGAGATATAAACCACATAGTGGCTTGAACAGAGAAGGATGAATATAAAGGTAACAAATACAATTAGAAATAATCCCTTAGCGCTGGGGTGGAGAGCTCAAGAAAGGAATAAACTTGGAAAGGAGAATATGGACTCTCCAAGTTTGAAATTCAGATCTGGTTGGAAATGATAGGATTTCAGTCCACTGAATGCTAGAGAAACTCAGCCTGTTGCCCTGAGCAAAAGCTGGTACTGTATTGTACACTTCAAAATCAACTAAGAGGGAAGATCTCATGTCCAGTGTTTTTACCAATATAAAGTTAGAAATTAAAAATAATAAAAAAAGTTGTATTGGACAGCAGTAACATAAATAAACATATAAATGTATATGTGCATGGGTGTCCATAGATATTTTCCTTATGTTTGTTCAATAAAACGACCTGAGAGCAGTGACAATTTAGTAACAATGGGCACACATGGGATATAAAACATGGTTTCAAAACATTATTCTCCACTTAAAGTAACAAGGACTTTTTGGTGAAATATCTGATTTGAATGCTGGGGCAGAGGAAATACCTTTCCTAGAATATTGTTTTTACAAAATACCAATGCAGTTCTCAAAAAATGAAGGGAAACATCAAAAAGACACAGAAACCAAGCTGGACACAGTGGCTCACGCCTATAACAGCACTCTGGGAGGCCAAAGTAGGCAGATCACTTGAGGGCAGGGGTTTGTGACCAGCCTGGCCAACATGGGGAAATCCCATCTCTACTAAAAATATAAAAAACAATTGGGCATGGTGGCACACACTTGTAGTCCCAGCTACTCAGGAGGCTGAGATGGGAGTATCATTTCACCCTGGGAGGCTGAGGCTGCAGGGAGCTGAGATCATCACACTGGACTCTAGACTAGGAGACAGAGTGAGACTCTGTCTCAAAAAAAAAAAGACATACAAAACAGCTTTAAGAGACCCTCACTTGCAAAATCAGAACACTTTCACCAGGAAAAAAAAATGTTAGTAACAGATTATAAGACACAAATAATAGAAAATGTGAGTCCATAAATAACTAAATTTTAATGATGAACATAATATGTAACATAGTTTCAGTGTTAGCTATTAATGGCAAAGAGGAAGAGAATAATTTTAGAATGGAGAAGATTGGCCAACTTACCTTAATCAAATAATCAAAGTTAATATCACTAATAGTGTTTCTAATAGAAAACGTGTGCCAGCTAATGTGTGCCAACTAATAGCATATAATTAGAAAAAAAAATTTACTTCTATGATATTTCATTAACTAATAATTTTCTGACTTTGACAATTGCATTTCTGTTATCCAGGAAAGTGTTCTTATTTGTAGAAAATATATTCTAGAATATTTTGGGATAATGATGAATCTTCTTGATATTTTAGACATATAAACAATCTATAATAAGCTTTTTCGGCCTAAATTTTTTATGTAAGTACACATTATGTGATTGTAGTATTTTATTCTCCAAAAATACTCATGAACATCTGTTGTGAGATAATCTTTCTAAATAAGACTATGGGAGCACCAACAGATGCGGCTTTCTAAAGCATATCTTGCCATTTTTTCCCAATGTTAGGATGAATACAACTTTTAAGGAATTAGGGCAAAATTCAGATAAAGAGGGTGAAGATGCATTTAGTAAAAGAAACTTATTTTTTTCTGTTAATTGAACCATCTGTGCTCTTGACTGGCTATTTAGATCTTCATTGTCAAAGAGTCATCTACCCTTATTATCAAGAACTTACTTATAGTAAAATATATTTAACTAGATTTGCAAATTAATAATCACTATATACTTGGAATACATTCTTCTTTTCCTATATACAACTGACTAATAATAAAATGATTTGGATAAATACACTTGTATTAATTTCAATTAAACAGTTTAAATTTGTATACATTTTTGAACCTCATAAAGTTCCTTATTAATTTAAATTCATAATAATTTAACTGTCAGTTATCAGAAATGTAAAATATAAACCCTCAAAATATGACAATTTCAACTTTTTTTGATTCATGCTTTATGTTATTTAATCCTATATACATGGTAATATAATAAATATTGTGATTCTTAAAAGAGCAGCAACTGAGTACAACCTTAAATTTAATATTTTTATCCATCTAATAATACTGTAAGTACCTCCTTTGCTAGGTCTGGGATATATACTAATGAACAACACAGACAAGATGCTTACCCACAGGCCCTCCTTTGTTTTATATGCTACCAAGGGAGTAGCTAGTATGTGTGCCTACATATACACTCACACACACATACAAATAGATAACATGCAGAAGCTTCAACTGAAATATTCCTCCAATAATGAAACCTGTCCTCTTCAAAATTGGTCTTTACATTCCTTAAGGTGTTTTAGGTCAATAGCTAGGGTTAGGGTCAATAGCATTGCTTATCTCTGCAAATCAAAGAGAAAGAAATTAGCCAGCAAAAAAACCGTGCACGTCTAGCTTAATATATTCACATAAAAACAAGAAAGATGTAATTGGAAATGGATTTTGAAAAACTGGAGTGAAGCAGTAATGCAAAATATCTCATTGAAAGAAAGTTGCTAATATAAATCACCCTTTTGTAACATAGCATTTAACAACCTGAAGTTGGCCTTGATATAATGCTTGGGTGGTTCCTTAAATGAATTTTTCTGAACCTAAACAAAACAAATGCAAAATAAATAAATAAATAAATACACAAAGAGAAAACAATGATTTACTATATTTTAGGTGCAAATGCAAAATATCCAAAGTAGTGAGGCCAAATAACTCATCTGTTAGCCCCATGTTAAAAAGAAAAAAAAGACATATTACATCTTTTTTTAGAACCCTAGTCTGCTTAGCCCCATGTTAAAAAAGAGACATATTACATAAACATAGATAAACTATTGGTTATCTTGATTCTCTTGGAGGGCCTAGGGAATATTTCTTTCTCTAAATTAGTAAGTAGTGTACTAATGAGAGTGTTTCTGGTATATTTAAAAGGAGTAATTTTTCTCCTTTATAGATTACAATTGATGCTAGAAGTAATGAAATTAGGTTTCTAAGTGTTAATAGAGCCAAGATTTTAGAAAACAGAAGCCTGGTGGCAGCGTTTGATAGTAAC
This sequence comes from Plecturocebus donacophilus, assembly GCA_004027715.1. Taxonomy (NCBI): domain Eukaryota; kingdom Metazoa; phylum Chordata; class Mammalia; order Primates; family Pitheciidae; genus Plecturocebus; species Plecturocebus donacophilus. Next base: position 231,327 of record PVKP010000217.1, read on the forward strand.
TTCAAGAAGTAGGAAAGCTGAATGATTCACAGAAGTCCATGGGGAATTATTAATAGACCATAGAGTTCTTAGGGATTACACTAAGGAGCAGCCAGTGAGGGTATTCCTTAACCTATGTAACGAAATGCACTCAAGTACTAATTAACTCAAGTTTACTTTCAGCTACCTTGTTACAAAATTAACAACTCTGACTCAGTTTACATATTTCAATGCTAAAGCAAATGAACTGAAGAAATGTCTCGGTCACCGTAAGAGAAATCACCAAGACATCACAGCAACTATATATGATGGAACTTCCCTTGATTATTCTCTAAAGGTACTCACAGCCATTTATCAGAATAACCATTTTCTAAGGAAAAATAATGCCCAGAATTTTAAAGGGCTTGATGATAAGAGGACAAAGCTGACAAAGGCAACAGAATAACAAAAATATTGTTATATTACATTAACGTGGATATATGGAAGCCGGGTGATAAATCCACCTCTCACTAAATGGCCCATGACACCACACTGTGCTAATTCACTAGTCTAAGGTCATAATCAGGATAGATATATTTAACAATGAGCCAAAATCTCTTGTTAGTCCCTTGAGATGAGGACAAAAACCATTATGGTAAGAAACATCAAATGGAAGCTCCTGAAACTTTCCAGTCCCTGCCTAGGCTGGGAAATCAGAAGCAATATTTCTTTTTTTTTTTTTTTTTTTTTGAGACAGAGTCTGGTTCTGTTGCCAGGCGCCAAGCTGCAGTGCAGTGGCTGGATCTCGGCTCACTGGAACCTCTGCCTCCCGGGTTCAAGCAATTCTCCTGCCTCAGCCTCCCGAGTAGCTGGAACTACAGGCACGCGCCACCCCGCCCAGATAATTTTTGTGTTTTTAGTAGAGATAGGGTTTTACCATGTTGGCCAGGGTGGTCTCGATCTCCTGACCTCATGATCGGCCCACCTTGGCCTCCCAAAGTGCTAGGATTACAGGCGTGAGCCACCGCGCCCGGCCAGAAGCAACATTTCAGCTTAGGTGAAATGAAAGACATAAGTGCTACTCTTAAAACATTAAATAATTAAAGATTGATGTACCCTTCTTTAACTCATCAGGCCCTATGACAATCATATGGATTACAGTGACTGTCAAAGGACTGTTATGACCTTACATGAGTGTACTTCCATTATTGCTTTTTCAGAAGTGGTATTCTTACTAGAACAGATTAATACATATTTTGTAGCCATTTGTCTGAAAAAAATTGCCTATATTAATGTTTACTAGACATTTAAGTAAGTAATAACAACAAATGCTTTGATAACCCTAGTTAGACTCATAATGCCACAAATGTGAAACTGTAAAATACAAAGATTTAGGAAATGGCTGAATTAGTGTAGTTTTAAGAGTTCTGTGCTCTTGGACATACCTGCATATTCCCTACAAGTTAAAGGATGTATTGTTGCACCTTGCCATTCTCACCACCAAGAAAGAGGTGGAACATTTGGTAGACTCCTTTGAAGTTTGCATATAACAAATAATGTTTTGACAGTATTCTCAGGAGACTTGAAAACTCAGTTTTGAGTAGGGCTAGAAAAAGGAAGAATTGTAGCAGATTCAAAATTCAACACAAGTGGCTTTGCCATTAGGTCCACATGATCTCATAGGTCATATGGTGATAGAGATAATGGTTGTATATAGGGATTACAAGGAGTTTCTGGCAAACTCTTATAGAAGTTTTTTGGTCACCTAGGGCCCTAAAAAAAATCATGTTGTGCTGGGTGTGGTGACTCATGGCTGTAGGCCCAACACTTTTTGAGTCTGAAGCAGATAGATTGCTTGAGCTCAGGAGTTTGAGACCAGACTGGGGAACAGAGTGAGATGCCATCTCTACAAAAAAAAAAAAAACAAAGATAATAGCTAGGTATAGTAACATGTGCCTGTTGTTGCAGCAACTTTGGAAGCTTAGGTGAGAGGATAGCTTGAGCCTGGGAAGTGGAGGCTGCAATGAACTGAGAGCACCACTGCATTCCACCTTAGATGACAGAGCCAGATTCATCTCAAAAAAAAGAAAAAAAAATCATGTAAGCTGCATTAGAAGGCTATTCATCATTTAAAAATATGAAAAGTCAGATGCTCTTTCAACTAGTAGAGACTGAGTTCCTAACTATGATATATCTAGTTGACTGTGCAACTGGTGCTACTTCTCAAGAGATGAACATGGTCAATTCCTAGGTTATAATATCAGACAGCCATAGAAGCAATTTGTTATATAATGGAAATGACATGTTAAGACTTAGTCACAAAAGACCTGTAGGATCTGAATGATGTGTAGCAGTAGAAACATAGAAAACATGAGTGGAAATAGATGGTTTGAGATTGGAGCAAACTGAAGAGCACAAACAAGCTACAGTAATAAATGGCCCAGACTGATGTCCCCTAACTCTAATTTTCTAATGTTCTCTGATCAAGTTACACCAATATTTGTAGTTTTAATGTAGTCATCTTTTGCTAAAAAAAAAAAAAATGTAGTTTGATTCAAGGGTGAGTTGGCTCAATATATTAATATCAGTGAAATTAAAATGCTGGTACTTTATAGAACCCCTTGGGGAATCCCTGAAAGTCCTGGTGAGTGAAAACATTCTGTTGAATTTAGAGTCAGATAAATAGCATGTAGATAGATCTGCAGGAATAAACCACTTATTTGTGGATTTTGATTTCTTAGGTCAGTGTCCAAGTATTTATGACAGAAAGAAGAACTAAGCAATCTAGGAATTTAGTTGAGATCAGCCAGCCTTTTTCCCTGGTTATTCAAGGGATTGCACCATAGATTCATGAAATAGGACATCCTAATGGTAGAGATGGAGACACTCTGTGATTTCAAAAATGTAGGCACTCCAAATTTACCGTCTTGTTTGCACTGAGATTATGCTTTCTCTGAACTGTTCTTACCTAATAAACTGACCTCCACAGACTTATGAATGAGAGATTCACAGGATGAATGATTCCCATGAATCTCAGGGGAGAGGCCTGATTGCTCTTTCAAAGTGAATTAAGAACCCTCATTGGCCTGGCTACAACCATGTTGTAGTGTGGGACTCTTTCTACTCACCCCTTTGTTCTTCTTATCTTTCACAGGCATCAGGCCAGCATCACGGTCTGAAGGCTCCCCTCATCTCTTCTGCCTCTTGACTCTTTTTCCTCGCACGGGTTTCCCTAGTATATCTCGTTTATGTCTAATACCAAATTGTCATCTACTATTTTGGGGAATGCAGACTAACCCAGCATTAGATAATTATTATGAATTTCAGATAATTACAGTGGTAAGCACTGAGTATAAAAATTAAAAAGGTTTCTCACACTATCATGGGGAGAGAGAAGCTGAAGACAAATAAAGCATTTGACAAGTGACCAAGGCTAGAATTGAATTGTAATGCTAACCGGTATTTTTAGAGGTCACATCTTTTAAGTAAATATTTAATTTTAAATTAGCTTTGATTTACAGAAAATTTGATAAGATAAAGTTTTATATAACTCATAACCTGTTTCTCTTATCAATCTTTGCTTACCCACTCCAATCAACTCCTCATTCTATCTCCAAAAATGTGATCTTTCTGACTTTCAGATATGGCTGCCTTTTCCTCCCTTAAAATCTTTCAGTTGAATCATTCTGTTATTGTTGAAATAAAACCCCAAATCTAGCACTGTTTTGAGAATCTATCTGGTCTGGTCACCTATAGTTTTCTAATGTCAATCGTAATTAAAGTTTTTCTAATTGTCAACTTATGTCATTTTTCACAAAACTGGAAAAATCTATTCTACGTAAAATAGATTATTCCCTTCCCCAGTGAGGAAAGCTTGCCACTTTTATATTTCATGGTTTTATTTATAATTTGTGTTTGTTTGTTGTCCCTTCTGCCCAATTTTCTTACATTGTCCTCAATCAAGTCTCACTTCCTACTTTATCTAGGTAATCCTTTACCTAGGTAATTACCATTGTAATTTTAGATGGCAGATATGCAGTATTCTCAAAGAATACTCTGGGAGTCATTTGTATTACCAATGTTATTTGCATTTCCTATGTCTCCTCAGTTTTTTAATAGCCCTTGAAATGTATGTAACCAATGCTCGATTCTAAGATATGTAATAACACGCTGTATTGATATTATTTATATATTAGGAATCAAGTCTGCAAACAATGAAAATATTTTGCACCCCTGTTTGCACTTGAGGGACAGTTATTTTAGCATATATCTTAATTTCAAAAATTTATAGGGCAATTGGATGAAAAATTTCAATATATAATTGATTGTTTTTTCTTTCCAGGTTACTCAGTAAGAGTAATTTGATCTCTGAGAAGAAGTCAAAAACTTTTTATATAAATGAAGTAATAAATTTATTTGACTCAAAGGCTTAATAATTTTCCAAAATGTTACTGCAATCCTGTATCAACATCATCTGTTTAAAAGCTCATTGAAAATATAGAAATGTGTAACAATCATATAAATTTCTTTAATGTTAGATATTTAGATATTTAGTTGTCTAAAGATATAGGGAATTTTTCAAAATATCAATAAGTTTATCTTATTTTAAAATGAAACTTTAATATAATTGTATATTTTCTAAGTCTAAAATTTTCCCACTGATTTTCACTATGTTCTTATTTTGGCTGTACTTGAATTTTAGAAATGTATAAAATTTACCTAGTTCCATGTCATCTTCACTTTATACTATTGAGGTAGTATTAGTATTTCCCTGCATTACATTGTACCTTGCTCACTTTAAGAACAATATTATTTTAGCACATGTATTTTATAGGACTAAATATTAGGCTATATTTACTAGGAAGCCTATAATTAAGAAAAATTTTCTATAAAATTATCAGACTGTGTTCATTGGTAGTAGTTCACTAATATTTTTGTCTCAAGATTCATCAAAATTTCCAATAAAGATTATTGAGTAAATTTTTGTGTAAGATTTTGATGCACAGTAAAAAACACAAATATGAATAAAAACAAGTAAAATAATTAATTTATAAGCACATTTTTAACTTATGTAATGAACACTCATTAACAGTTTCACTGTAAATGTAAATACATGTCTCTTTCTCTCCTTAAAGCAATGAAATTAGCATCTTTGCATCTGGGTCTCAGCTTATGCTGTTATTTGATTGTTGTGATTTTGTTGTGTTTAAGGTTTACACATGATTCTGCTTCATAGTTATGACGGATGGAAATGATACAGCAAAAGTGATAGGGAAAGTGATGCTTTATATAGAATAGTTTTTTCCAGTAGTGTGAAAAATGACTGGTATTTTGATATGAATCACTGAATCTATAAACTTCTTAGGGAAGTATGGCCATTTACCAATATTGATTCTTCCAATCCATGAGCATGCATTTTTTTTCCCATTTATTTGTGCTGTCTCTGATTTCTTTCAATAGTGTTCTATAATTCTCCTTGTAGAGATCTTTCACCTCAGTTGTTAGGTCAATTCCTGGTATTTTGTTTCCTTTGTGACTATTGTAAATAGGATTGTATTCTTGATTTTGTTCTCAGTTGTAATGTTACTGGAGTATTACAATGTTTTTGATTTTTGTACATTGATTTTGTATCCTGAAACTTTATTGAATTCATATATCAGTTTTAGAAGCCCTTTGGCAGTCTTTGAGGTTTTCTTGCAATAGGATCATATTGTTGGCAAAGACATAGTGTGACTTCTTTTTTCATTTGAATGTCTTTTTTTTTTTT